>CAUYRT010107362.1:0-42794 GCA_963574885.1 Lepilemur ruficaudatus
CCTGAGCAAGAGCAAGACCCCGTCTCTACTAAAAATAGAAAGAAATTAATTGGCCAACTAAAAATATATAGAAAAAATTAGCCAGGCATGGTGGCGCATGCCTGTAGTCCCAGCTACTCGGGAGGCTGAGGCAGAAGGATCGCTTCAGCCCAGGAGTCTGAGGTTGCTGTGAGCTAGGCTGACGCCATGGCACTCTAGCCCAGGCAACAGAGCGAGACTCTGTCTCAAAAAAAAAAACAAAAAACAAATAATTTATATGCACACTAAAACAGGTGCTGACCCAAGAAGGTAGCTCTCAGCCCCATAAAGCAAAAGGTGACTGTGTCTGACTGATTTTCCTCTTGGAGGTGGGGATGGAAGCAGAAATGCTCAGACCAAAGTACCCCTTCCAAAAAAACGTCTATCCAAGAACATATTGAACTGCTTTATGACTCTGTCCCCAAATAGCCGATTAAACAAGATTCCCTATAGACCTTCCCTAATCACATGAGACAGGCATCAGAAAATGAGGAAATCTATCCTATTTGTATATAAAAAGAAATCCAAAGAAAAGAAAGTGAAATAATTCAACAAATCTATAAGAGTCAGAAAGAAAACTTATTATTCTATGAATATTAATATGTATAAACATAACTAGTGCCATTTCCTGGTGAGCAAATCTAGAGAATTTCAGGATTTTGCCCAAGTTCACTCAGCTTGATAGGGGCAGAGCCCCTTAGGGCCAAAAGCTCTTGACCTCAGTTCTATGCTTTTTTCTGCTACATCTGATTACTGGGACAAATATCAATGCATGGCACGCTCATGAGAAAGGTAGGCAAGGAGTAGAAAATTGGCACACTTGTTTGATTATGCCTATCTGCCAAGATGGAATAAAGTCTACTGTACCATTTCAGGCTGATTTTGATAACAAGGTTACACATTTCTAATTTCAAAGTTACTTTGAACATGTTAACAAATTTTTTTTATAACATCCATATAATGAGGCATACTGTCATAATGCCCACTTACACGAACCTATCAGCATGTAAATGTAAGACATAAACTGTTCAGTGTACTGTCCCTAATATCTAAAATTTTACTCTACGTAGTACAGAATGTCCAAAATTTGTCATTAGCATGATAGGTTGTTCACTGTAAGTGCCCTCAAACTTTCAAACTACTCTGCCATACCTGAGCGGTCATGGAAAGTCAAAAGAAGAAAAAATAAGGACCAGAAATAGTATGATATTTTGAAAGTGACAGTTTCTTTGGGATTTGACTTTCTGTATTATAATCTTGCAGGATAGAGATTTTCTTCACTTGGCACATTTACCAGCTGCAAACTATTACATGACTGCATGTAAACTAGCAATAAGGGAATCCCAAGCACATGGACGCAAACTGACACGTAGTAGGAAATTCAGTAGAGTATGTGTTGAGTAGTAAATGAATGAATAGCTCTTATTTTCTTCAATCACAATGATATCAGGCAAACTGTATTTATAAGAAATTATAATATCATTTTAAGCATGTAAACTTCAAGAGCTTTCGCGAGGAGAGTAACTTCTCTGTTTCCATTTAGTGCTTTCCCAAGTCTACTTCAAAATATAACAACACTGTTACAATAACATAAGTATCACTATTATATAAAGGTGTGCCCTCACACTTTAGTCTTTCAATAGGACACCATTTTCATTGTACTACTTAAAGAAGAAAATTTTTCCCTTAATGGGGCAAACTAGAATTTAAAACAGAGTTACAAATAGTTCCACATTTTAGAACAGCCTAATCTTTTCATAGAATGAAATAGGATTATTCTACACACTCTTAAAATACCAACTATTAGGACACCAATTACAGTCATGCACTGCATAATGACATTTTGTTCAACAATAGTGCACATATACGACAGTGGTCCTACAAAATTTTGATGGAGCTGCCCTATACAGGTCTTCCATTTTTTATCTTTTATGTCATATTTTACTGTATCTTTTCTATGTTTAGATATGTTCAGATACACAAATACTTACTAATTGCCTCCAGTATTCACCACAGTAACATGCGGTACTGGTGTGTAGCCTAGGAGCAATAGGCTGTACCTCGTGGCCTAGGTGCGTAGTAGGCTATACCATCTAGGCTTGTGCAAGTATACTCTATGATGTCACACAATGACATAGTCATCAAGGATGCATTTTTCATGCATAAACAATGCATGACTGTACTTTTTGTATCTTCACTACAGATGTGAAATAGTGATTTAAGTAATTCAATTTTTATAAATCTGGTAGAGAAATAGTCATTGACGTTTGTTGTACTTTGATATGGCAGCCCTAGGTCAACAGTTCAGTTCAACAAACATTTCTTGAGTAACAGTTATGTCCCATGGTAAATTTGAAAATGAATAAAACATAGTAGTTACCCTCAGAAACAAACTCTATACCATGCCAATGAAAACAAAATGTATATGACCACCTATATTATAAGAATTAGTGAGACGATGGTATACCAAAGGGTGGGGTAGATAGTGGGAATGGTCCACCACAAGTGTAAGCATCATCCGTAGAGAATTTAAAAACCTAACCAAACCTTGGTCTACTTCTTATCATCATCATGCACTAGCAATTCTGAATGATGACTCTACTGGGTTGAATAGTGTCCTCTTCAAAATTCATGTCCTATCCTGGCAATAGGGTCATTGCAGATGTAATTAGTTAAAATGGGGGTCTTAATTCTATGGAACAAGGAGGGCCCTTAATCCAGTGGCTGTTGTCTTTATTTTCTTAAGGGGGCCTTATTCCACCAAATCAAGAAGAAGAAGAGAGACAGAGATAGACAGAAACAAGGAGAGAATACCTTGTGACACCAGGGGCAGAGATTGGAACGATGTATCTACAAGCCAAGGAACGCCAAAGATCGCCAGCAACCACCTGAAACTAGGAGGAAGGCACGGAACAGACTCTCCCTTGGAGCCTCCTGAAGGAGCCAACCGTGCTAACAGCTTGATTTTGAACCTCTAGTCTCCAGAACTATGAGACAATGGAATTTCTATTGTTTTAAGCCACCCAGTGTGTTGTACTTTGTTAAGGCAGCCCTAGGAAATGAATACAGTCACCATTCCCAACACCCCACCTTCCTGGTACACCACTGATATTAATAATATAATGGAATCATTATTAAAGTATATGTTGTGGCTTATAGTTAGCAGACTAGTAGTCTGGAAGTGGAGAGACATGTAAATGTATATGTCAATACGGTGTGGGAAGTGCCGTAAGGGAGGTGTGCACAGGTGTCTGTGGACCACAGGGCAGGTGAAGGCTCAGGTAAAGCTTGCAGAGCTCTGCAGAGACTGTGTTCAGGTAAAAGCAGATGCATCCAACTTGGCTAGAACAGATAGATCACTGTGTGAAGGGGAAGGAAAGAGTAGAAAGAAAGGCAAGGCTCCACTCATTGAAGGCCTTTAGAAAATGAACGTTTATATTATGCTTTAGACCCTTAGTCTACTGTGGACTAGTACAATCGGCATTGCTAGAAGCTTGTTAGAAACACAGACACCACCGTGGGAAACACTGCTACTGTCCTTTGCTACCCCAGGTGTGGTCCTGGGACCAGCAGCACCAGCAGAAGCTTGTTAGAAACCCAGCCCCACTGCAGACCCACTGACTCAGCATCCGCATTCCAACAGAATGCCCAGGTGATTCGCTTGCACACTGGCTTGAGGAGCATCATTGCAGGGAAGTCAGGCCTCTGCTGAGCCATAAAGAGAGGGAGCAAGTGGGTGAGAAGACGGCTGAGGTTGCGGAAGGAGGTGACACACCAGGGCCTGAGGGAGCGGCATGAGCAAAGACACTGAGGTATGACACAGAAGCCGAGGTTCACTGAGCCAGGCACCATGCTGCGTGCTCTCTATGCGCTCATCTTCTGGTTTCCATGGTCACCCTGTGTGTGTATCCCGGCAGACACGTGGGGTGGGGAGGTGCGTAGCTAGCCCAGCATTGCACATGGAGTACCTGCTGGGGTGGAGTGGGGATGTGAACCCAGCTAGGGCTCCTCAGTGTCCTTCCAATGCCCTAAGCCCTCATGACTTTGCATAGTAAACCCCCTCTTCATGGAATATCCTTCTTTACCTGTTGAAATCTCATTTGTTCTTCCAGACCCAGCACAGAAGTCACCTCCTCTGTGAGCTCTCTCCCCCATCATTCATTGCACACCCCACACTCGTTGAGTCTCCCTAACATCTCTTTTATATCACAGTGATGGAATTTGTCATGGTCCGGCTTGTTTGATGCTTGTCTCTCCCCTCCTGATCCCCAGTTAGAGCATGATGTTTTGGGGAGCAGAGGTGTTGATTAATCTCAGTCTCCCCAATGCCTAGTTTGATGCTTAATGTCTAATAAATATGAACATGGATTTATTTATTTATTTTTTGAGACAGAGTCTCACTCTGTTGCCCGGGCTAGAGTGCAATGGCGTCAGCCTAGCTCACAGCAACCTCAAACTCCTGGGCCCAAGCGATCCTCCTGCCTCAGCCTCCCGAGTAGCTGGGACTACAGGCATGTGCCACCATGCCCGGCTAATTTTTTCTATATATATTTAGTTGGCCAATTAATTTCTTTCTATTTATAGTAGAGACGAGGTCTCGCTCTTGCTCAGGCTAGATTTGAACTCCTGACCTTGAATGATCTGCCCGCCTCGGCCTCCCAGAGTGCTAGGATTACAGGCGTGAGCCACAGTGCCCGGCCCTGAACGTGGATTTATTAAAGATGGACGTGAGCATCAACTCTGGCTGCATTTCCTTACTAGCCATGTGACCTTGAGCACATTCCTTAACCCTTTGAGCTTCAATGTTCTCACCTATAAAATGGTGAGAATGAAGCCTAATCATAAGGGCGTGGTGAAGATGAGAAGCGATGAGGGATGCAAAGATGGAAAGCACAGTGCAGGACACAGGTAAATGCGCGATAAATACCTTTTAAAGGACCAGAATAAATGAGTACGGTGACCTGGTGTAAAAGCAAACAGCAACAATAAAAACTACACTTACTGAGTAAGTACCAAGCATGATTTTGGGTAGACTGTACGCATTACCTCCTCATTCTTCAAGTACCACCTTGTTGTTATCATTATCATCATTTTCTTGTCATAAGTAATTAAACTGAGGCCTCTATAGGTTTAGCAGTTTTCCCAAGGTTAAGGGGAGAGCCAGATTGGGACTCCGATCCAAGTGAGTCCAAAATGTAAACTTCCAGAAAACACTAAAGGGCAAACCATTTAAGTACCTCCCTATCGGTGTAGCAGCCTCCAAATATCATAGCACTATGCTTTTAACCTCCAGAGATAGAACTGCTTTATCACATTTGCACCAAAACCTTAAAAGAATCTGAGCACCTTTAAAATTACATTCCTTAATACTAGGAAAATACAGCTGTCAGCAGTCCCGTGATGAGATCTGGCTGTTCTTCATGAAATACAAGCTGTGTTAATGGGATGTGTGTTGAAGCTGTTTGTGGCTGTGCAGCACCGTGTGTATAACTAAAACAATCAGAAGCAAGCTTCCCACGTTCAGTGAAATGTTTACAGACTGGCAAGTTCATAGGAATAACGGCTGTATCCAAAACATTAGTGCTATTCTTTTGATGTCAGCTACGTGGAGTCTTCCTGTTTCAGTAGCTGGGTTTTGGGGGTGGGGTTCCTTTGGAGATTAGGTTATAAAATTGGAAAGTGCTTTTCCTTATGGTCTGCTGTTCCCAATTCTCATTTATAAGGGAAATGAATTTAGAAGTTTAAAAAATCAAATTATTTATCTTAGTGTTCCCCGAAGTTTGCAAACTGCTGAGCAACGTGATGCTTTGCCCTGCATTCTCCTCACTGAGCCTATCTGGGTAAATTAATTACAAGACAATCCTTAGGAATTAAGTGTATTTTAAGTTCAGAGGCATCTGCTTAGAGACTTCTAATACCGCTAAATAGTCCCTTTGGAAATGCACTCGTTAGTGTGAGTGGTATAATTTTCATTTCCGCTGGCACCGTGGCATATGACTTCTTCAGTTTCAGCTACCCTCTGATTGACCTGTCAAGGGCATAAACCACTCTGAAGATGTTCCAGCACCATTTGTGCTTCTCCAGTAGGTGTAAGGGACTGGATTGATTTGTTCCATGCAAAGGAATAATTTAGAAGACAATTTTCCTTGGTTTTAATGTGATACATTGTCTGTATAAACACACACACGCTCAGTCTGAACTTGTAATAAGCATACTGGGCAATAGAACAAAACAAATAAACGTTTTCTTAGATAACAGGTATTCCCTATGTCCTGAGGACATGAATTAGGAAAAAAAAATCTATGGTGTGATTAATCCATTATGTAAACTGAAAATGCATATTAAGTTGAATGCCAATGAGATGTTGGCAAGGCATGGGGCGGGGTGGGAGGGTATTGCGTGGAACACAGAGAAATGAAATTTACATTTTGGAATTTTTTTCCTCCTCTCTAAAGTGAGAATGTGGTGAGTTCTATCACCTGATTTTCCTGAAGCTACTACGTTCTGGTTTGGAAGAATTCTGAATCAGGGTAATTTTAAAGAGAGCTGCTCTTTCCCAGGCTCAACACAAGCAGAAACAGAGCAGGCCAGCTCTCCATTATCCCATCAGTTATAAGCAACAGGGCACCGAGTGGGCAACCTCCAGAAGGATGCAGAAGGGCCACTCACCATCCATTCATCCTGTCAACAGATCTAATTTGGAAAGATCAGGTGTAGAGGAAAAAAAAATCAGTTCCTTGAATAAAATGGAGGCCAAAAACTTGCTTTAAATAATTAGAATTTTTCAGGCTGGCCGCGGTGGCTCACACCTGTAATCCCAGCACTCTGAGAGGCCAAGGTGGGAGTATCGCTAGAGGTCAGGAGTTCGAGACCAGCCTGAGCAAGAGAGAGACCCCTATCTCTACTAAAAATAGAAAGAAATTAGCCGGACAACTAAACACATATAGAGAAAAAAAAAAATTAGCCGGGCATGGTGGCACATGTCCCAGCTACTTGGGAGGCTGAGGCAAAAGGATTGCTTGAGCCCAGGAGTTTGAGGTTGCTGTGAGCTGGGCTGACGTCACGGCACTCTAGCCCAGGCAACAGAGCAAGACTCTGTCTCAAAAATAAATAAATAAATAAACAAACAAACAGAATTTTCAAATGCTAATAGAGCTGGCATTCAGCCACTCCCAGAAGCACAGGTGACCCTGTGGCATACCACCAGGCCAAATTCCTGACAATGATAACAAAGAGACATTTACACAGTGCTTTATTAGTGTTTACAAAACATGTTTATGTATGTTATATCATTTTATCCTCATAACAATCTGATGCCAAAGTCTACATATGAGATATATTAAGAACATAGGCTTTGGAGTCCAGCCAATTAGGTTAAAATCCTAGTCCCTCCACATAGTTAATAACCGTGGGAACTTAGTTATCCTCTCTGAGGCTATAATAGGAAGAAATGAGATCATCGGGGAAAACATTTTCTCAGCGCGTGGCACTTGGTGTGCTCACAATAACAGGTAGTAGTTGTTATTATTGTCAACTCTACTATGTTGCCTGCTTCAGTGATTTCAATAACTCACTCTTTTCCAACCCAAAAGTATGTTTCTCAAAATGTGGCTTAAAAACCAGTTCCTGAACTTTCTTAAGTAAACATAAGAATCCATTGAATGAACTAATCAATGAATGGAAAGAACTCTAGCTCAGGATCACTCAGAAAAAGAATAAAGCCTTAGGAAGTAAAATATTCACTCAGCAAACACTTATGTCTGAACTCAGTAAGGACCAGGAGCTAGGCATAGGCCAGCTCATCTAATCTTCGTAGCAATCCTATGAGGTAAGAGTTGTCCTCTTTCACAGATTGCAAAACTAATTGGTCCAACAATTTAGTTAATTTGCATAGAGATACACAGCGACTATGTGATGAAGCCTGGAGTTGAAACCAGGTCTTTGGATTCTGGGTCCCCTGCTCATTCTTGACACTTTGGCCTCTTGACCCATCGCAGGACAGACAAATAAATCTTGCCCATATGAGCAAGCTCTATAGGGTGAGACACAATTTCTATCTAAGTCTAGTTCACGTGGCTGTTCAGCATGACTCTTAGATACATATGACAGTGTCATATCTGATAATATAAATGTTAATACGATTAATGAGCCTTTATCTACAATATGGCCCAAATCATGGCTTGCAATGGAAAGAAAGTAAAGCATGGACGTGGGCCCTGCCATGATCCCCATCTCTCACATTCTCACTCCTCAATACCAGCCACTCCCCACGGCTTAATGACTTAGAGAAAAAGGAGGAAAGAGGACTTGACCAAAAAAAAGAAAGAAAGTTAGGAAAGAACAAACCTTTCACCCACTCAGAACTGAGAAC
Source organism: Lepilemur ruficaudatus (assembly GCA_963574885.1). Lineage (NCBI taxonomy): Eukaryota > Metazoa > Chordata > Mammalia > Primates > Lepilemuridae > Lepilemur > Lepilemur ruficaudatus. Next base: position 8,390 of record CAUYRT010107362.1, read on the forward strand.
ATGTAATTAAAGCCTTCCAGAAAAGAATGGAACCACTGCTTACCAACTCCAGCTCTGACTTAGACCTCTTGGATTAGTTTTGGGAAGAAAGACTGACAACCCATATAATTCCAGGACCCACAAATTCAGGTTCAATAAACAGATTTTTTTCACTCTTAATTATGGAAAAACCGCATCTGGTAGACCTAGACAAGATTGACTGGAAATCCCTTAAGGTCAAGGAATATATCTAAGTTTTCTTTGCATTAATCAATTAGCACAGGTCCCGGAAAATTATACTTAGATAAATTTTAATGAATGATTGTCAAAAATCTATCTATTTCTGCAAGATTATTGTTTAAAAACAATCCAATCATACTAATTTAATGTCTTCCTAAACAGGTCTATTATACTAAGGAAAAATTACAGCTATAATACATCTTGTGTTTATCAAGCTCTTGCAATTAGTGCCTTTTGACATTGTTGTCAAAAATTTTAAAAAAATTAATCACCATATAGACGAGCAAGATTGTTGAGTTCTTTGCAAGCAAAAGAAACTCATTTTGATTAACCTAAACAGAAAAAGAACACATTGGAAAGATACAGCATATAGACACTCTACTGAATGGCTGACTAAGCAGGTCTAGGACAGGAAGGGCAGCTCCAAGAGTCTCTGGAGCAACCTGCTTCTCAAATGAGTGAACGTCAACCATTTTTTCTGTCCTTACAACACTCTGCTCAAGATTCAGAGTCCCAGGAGAAAGAGATTGATTGCCCTAATCCAGGTCATGGGCATACCCCTTGGCTAGGGAATAAAAAGGAATCTTGATTTACATCCCATCAACACTATGCACACTGGAGAGGGGTAGCACCCAAAAGAGATAGGGGGTGCCTTTATTAAAAAAGGGAATGCCATGAGGCTGAAAACCCACAAATGTCCACCGCAGTGGATGAAGTGGTGGGGGGAAAGGAATTAATATTTCTTGAGCACTTGTATATGCCAAGTACATAGTGTGTGAATCACTTTACACATATATCTCATTTCATCCTTGGTCATTCTGAAAGATAGGCATTTTATCCTCATTTTACAGATGAAGAAATTGACACTCAGAGAGATTAAATGACTTTCCCAGCACCACCCTTCTAATAAGCATTGGAGTGAAGATTTGGACTGAGGTTTATCTGAGATCTGCATTATACTCTGCGTATCAAGCTTAAAGAACAATGATTCATGAGTTGTTGTCAGCTCTAAGGGTATACATACCCTGAATGGGATTCTAGAAAGTCTGGTTCATACAGGAGAAAATTTAATGCTTTATTTACTGACTTGGTTGGTGAAATAAAGTACATTTGAGAGATGTAGTTACAGAAAAAGCACAGGACTGAGAATGGGGAGAATAGGGTTCATGTCCTGGCTTGCATAACTCTGGGTAAATATCTGAGACATGGGTTCTTTGGCTGAAAATGGAAGATAATAATGTCTAGTGACTACTTCACAGGAGATGGCTAAAGCACAGGCTTTGGTATTTCTAGCAAGTTTCTTAACCTTTCTAAGCCTCATTTTTTTTTTTCTCATTTCAAAAGTATAGTTTATTGGCCTGGTGTGTGGCTCACACCTGTAATCCTAGCACTCTGGGAGGCCGAGGCGATGGATTACTCAAGGTAAGGAGTTCAAAACCAGCCTGAGCAAGAGAGAGACCCCGTCTCTACTAATAATAGAAAGAAATTAATTGGCCAACTAAATATATATAGAAAAAATTAGCCGGGCATGGTGGCGTATGCCTGTAGTCCCAGCTATGCGGGAGGCTGAGGCAGAAGGATCGCTTCAGCACAGGAGTTTGAGGTTGCTGTGAGCTAGGCTAACACCACAGCACTCTAGCCCAGGCAACAAAGTGAGACTCTGTCTCAAAAAAAAAAAAAAAATTATAGTTTATTATATCTCAAACAAGAAGTGTATAATCAAAGAATGCACCTAAACTATCGACACAATCCCGCATCTTGACGGTAGCTTGTCTACGTCAGCAGCGAAGAAGCCTGGTGAGAGAGAGCGGCAATGAAATAGCAAAAGGCATTTTCCACAGCTTCTCCAGAACTGAATATTTGTCCTTGCAAGAAGTGGTTCAAAACCGAGGAGAAATGGTAGTCAGCCGGTGCAAGTTCCGGTGAATACAGTGGATGACGGAGGGCCTTCAAGTCCAGGTTCTGTAGTTCGAGCAGCATTGTTTGTGGGACATGTGGTCAAGCACTGTCTTGCAAGAGGACTGGCCCGTCTCCATTGATCAACCTCGGCTGCATAATCGCAAGCATCCTCATCATTCCATCCAATTGAGTGCAGTAAACATCCACTGTAATTGTTTGATCAGGTTTTATGAAGCTGTAGTGGATAACAGCTTCATTATCCATTAGTGGATAATATCAGCGCTAGACCACCAGACAACATTAGTTTTTTTGATGAATATTTCATCTTTAAGCCTCATTTTTTCATGCAAAATAAGGATAATATGTTATAGGATTATAAGAATTAAGTGAGATAGTATAGATAGATCTTAAACACAAATTAAGTGCACAATAAGCATTATTTCCTTTTCACCTCACATAATTCTCATGAGGATCAGGAAAGATAATGTATGTGAAAATGTTTTAAAAGCTGTGACATGATATAAAAATGTTAGTAAATATAACCCAAACTGCTAATAACATCAAGTTTGGTAGGAAAATTTAAAAACCAAACCACAATTTTTCAATGACTTGAAAGTGATAGGATGGATACTCATTGGAAAAAATTAATATTTGGCAGAGAAAAATATTGAGTGTGGCTGAGAGTGGCTGGCTGTTCACTAAACCCATTTCTTCTTCCTTTTTTTGGGTACATAGCCAAATAGCTAAATAAAAATTTCCAGCCTTCCCTGTAGTCAGGTGTGTCCATGTGATCAAGACCGGCAAATGAATATGATCATAAACTTAGTCCATAAAAATCTCCCCCAGCAAATTTGGAAACCATGTATTCATCTTGCAGAGGTGGAAGGAGCCTGGGTCTTTAAATCCCTGCTTGGAGGAAACTGACTACTGATCAAAGGCATAAGCAAAAAGTAAACATCTACTGCAGTAAACTACTGACTTTTAGCATTTATATATTTTGACATATATATACACACAAAAAATTAACATTTTATGTACATACATTTAACATATATGTAACATGACAGCCAACATTACATTAACTTAGGGGCCGGGTGCGGTGGCTCATGCCTGTAATCCTAGCACTCTGGGAGGCCGAGGCAGGTGGATCACTCAAGGTCAGGAGTTCGAGACCAGCCTGAGCAAGAGCGAGACCCCATCTCTACTATAAATAGAAAGAAATTAATTGGCCAACTAAAAATACATAGAAAAAATTAGCCGGGCATGGTGGCGCATGCCCGTAGTCCCAGCTACTCGGGAGGCTGAGGCAGAAGGATCGCTTGAGCCCAGGAGTTTGAGGTTGCTGTGAGCTAGGCTGATTCCACAGCACTCTAGCCCCGCCAACACAGTGAGACTCTGTCTCAAAAACAAACAACAACAACAACAACAAAAAAACATTAACTTCAGATTTCTCAAGCTCAGCACTGCTGACATTTTGGGTCAGATATTTCTTTGTTGTGGGGAGCTGTCCTAGGCATTGTAGGAAACTGTCCTCTACCCACCAGATGCCAGTCGCATCCCCTCACCTCTGTTGTAATAAAAAATGTCTCCAAACATTGCCAAATGTCCCCTGAGGGGACTAATTGCCCATGTTTGAGAACCATTGCCTTAACTATGCTTGGGAATTAATTCACTTAAAAAAAAAAACAAAACCCTTCACAAGACTGAGGTAGAAGGAATGACTTTCCCCAAAAGTAGTAGTAAAACAGCTAAGGATCTCAGCCTAGCAGACTATAGTTTAAAACTCTGTCCATGAGCAAATTTATTGAATTGAATTCTAAGGATTGAAATTCCTAAATGAGATAATTGTCCAAACCTGCTGGTGCTCTGTGATTGAATTAGACACACCATAATCAAAGACAGCACCTGGCACTTCTGGCTACTCTGAGATCCTCAACTCCTGCAATACTATTTCTTGAGGTATTTTTATTCCTGTTTTTGGCAAGGCCCTATAAGAGAAGTGTCTTGGTCTTTCATCAGAGTTATATTCTCCTGCTTGTCCTCAGTGTATAGGAATATAATGATCTCATAGTCTAGATGATTTAACATAAAAATCCTCCCACTGCACAGCTTTCAGAAATCATTTTGGTGGAGTAAAAGCCAAGTAGCAATATATAACCACTTTCTCTTAAACATTTTATTCATCATTCTAAAAAAACTCATAATGCAAAATTTTTCAACTTATAAAATGCCCACAAGATAAAATTTTTTTTCATTTTCTTTCTTTTTTTTCTTCTTTCAAAAGCTTTCCTTTCTGAATCACTAGCTAAACACATATTAGAGGATCCACAAATGTCGCCTGACCAGATTTAATCTTGGCATTATTCTTTTGCAAATCAAAGCGATGTGCTAATTTATTTGAGTAGGCATTTCCTTCTTAACTTTGATGAGTACATCACATTCACATAAAAATACAAACATATAAAATAAACTTTAACAAGGGATATCCTTCCCTTTTTCTTGGTTGTCACAGCAACATCTATAAAGTCATATCCAACAGTAATACAGGTATACTGAAAGCTGCAAGAGAAAAAAAGTCATGTTTTCAATGAACAAAATCATGAATTTGACAGAAACTTGCAGTTTTCTGTGAAATTCAGATTGTCATCTTTTCCTTTTTATAAACCTTCAACTCCAAAATGCTACTCATAATGATTCATTTTGATTGTTTTTTCATTTTTATATATTTTAAACACCTTTTTTGAAAGAGTGTAAGTTCATGACTGGGATGGGAGGCAGAGATGTGTGAAATTTTGGAATTTATTAAGATGTGAATACTGGTACCTCAATTTTTATTCCTAAAAAAATACCATATAAGACACAATTTAAAATGAAGCCATCTCAAAATCGAGTATGTATTGTATTTCTATACTGCCGATTTAACTATTAATTTGCTGCTTGGAGTCATTGCTCTCCTCCTAAAAGCACAGGCATATGAACTGGCTCTGCCTCATTTCTACTTTTCAAGAGAGAACACACCAAACTGGGAAGAGGGCACCTTTTGTGTGTGTGTTTTGGTCTAAAGAGAATTACTAGTGTTAACCAGTTAAAGTTCCTGGGAAATCAAAGTACCACCAACAGCTACCATCTATAAGAAGAAACCCCTAAACTTCCCATACAACTATTGCCTGGCACTGCAAGCAACCTCACAGTAGATAAATGGAGCTACTCTTGAGTCCCCTTAGTTATCATTACATTATATTATGATTTTAGTTAGGCGATTTTGTGCATACACTGGAAATATATATGTACAGTAAACCTCTTTCTATAGCTGCATTAATATTCAGCATGTATATGATAAGCAATAGCACAACATTATTCATTTTCAAACCCGTGCTCATTCTTGTTATGCATTTGCACCAAAGCACAGAAAGCCGGTGAGTAATCCTTCAAGGAAAAGTTAGCAGAAGCTCCTCCCATTCACATTCCCGTCAAATGGCAGGAGGGACCATCTCTAAGAACTCAAATTACCTCTTTGTTGTGTTCATTGGAATCTGGAGAAAAATGCACACCAGCTTGCCAGGCTGCACATTTTGCTGTAGCCCTGATGGAAGCAATAAGTCCAGAGCCTCCTGCCTAGGAAGAGCTTCTCCAGCTGGAATTTGGGGATCGACTAAAAAAGTTCTTCCCCTGAAAGATGGATTAAATTGATCATTTTTTCCTAGACATAGTGCACTTCAGGCTCATTTTGCTTTGTAATTAAGAAGAAAGCCAGAAACATCATTTACACATTAAGAATTTAATAGATATATTTTTCTAGCTTTATGCATTAGCACAGGACAGCCCATTAATGAAATAAGTCTTCCTTCAGGGTCAATTTAGATGGCTGTAATCTTCTGCAAATATATTGCAAATGAGGATCATTTAATGATCTTAAAACTAACTGCCAGGAGAGGATTGTTATAACTCTCCAGACAACAAAAAGAGACTTGGCATGGCGTGCAATATCCCTTCTTTAATTTAACAAATGTTTAATTTCTGGCCACTACGTTAAAAAAATTGCAAATATTATCTTCCGTTTGGGTTAGTCTCTGGCTTGCTGACCTGGGAGGTTAATTCTGATTATGAAAAACACAGGGCTGCATTAAATGATCAATTAATGGATGACAGGTTTACACTGATAAAATACATCCTTCACATTGCTGACATGACCATGAGTGTCAACCTCTGCTAAGCTCCCCTTGGTCTAATCCAGCTCATCTTTTTCTGCAGATGTTCTTTGCCTGACTACACTAACCCATATATATTGATATCCACTGTTAAAACAATACTTAACATGTATTTATCATTCAAACATTGAAAAAATTCTTTCACATGTGTGCTCTTATTTGTTCCTGAAAACAATATCAGATGGCAGGTGTGGAGCATGTCATTGTCTCTTTTATAACAACCAAGGAATCTGATGTCCAAAGAGACTAAATGCTGGGCTCAAGCCCGCTGCCTTTCTACTTCCTCTACCCCCAGCAAGTAGGAACTAAAATTCAGGTCTTCTGCCTCTTCATCCAGTGTCCATTCATGTCAACCTGTAACCCCTCACCTTAGGAAAGCACTTATCTAAAAACTGTAGAGGTCTGGAGGGAATATTTGGTACGAAGTCTCCATGCTCCCAGAGAAGGCACAGTCTCAGAGAAACAAAACATCGTTCCCTAAAGATATAGCAGAGGTACATGTGTATGTGGTGATTATCAAAGGAACGGAGTACAAAGTGTTAAGAAGTTCATGGAAAAAAGCAGTATTATATTAATAGGATATAGAAGTCAGAGAAGATTTCTTGGAAGATGTAGACTTGAAAGAAGGGCAATAATTATATGGAAGAAGAGAAAACGGTCTGGCAAGAGGCAACACAGAGAAACATGGGACTATGAAGTCAGATAGACCTGGGCTCATGTCCTGGCTCTGCCATTTATTAATAGCGTGGCTCTGATCAAGCTATTTAATTTCTCTGAGCCTCAATTCCTTGTCTGTAAAATGGGAATAGTTATTAACACCTGCCTCACAGAGTTGTTAATACACGAGATAATGTATGTAAAGTGCTTTGTATAGTGGCTGGTACAGAATCAGGGTTCATTCCTAGAACAGCTTGAGCAAAGGAACAGAGATGAGATAATAAGAAGGACTGCCAAAAAATAATGATAAAATTAATCAGCCTTGAGCAAACTTTTGTAAAAAAGTGTAATGAGAAAATATTAGAAAAAATTCGGATTAGATTATAAGGGCCCCTGAGTGCCAAGATGATAAATTTTGCCCACTGGTTTTCTATTTCTGTTTGCGATTCAGAATACTTTCTGGAAACAAAATCTTATGCTCAATATCCACAAAAGATACAAGTAGAACTGCTCTGGTTGGAGCTGGTGTGGGGAATCCAGAGCCCTACGTGCTCAGCACTCCCTGACCATCCACAGCGTCTCTTGGAAGGAAACCCGGGTTAGAAAACGGGTCTTTTGATGATAGGAAGCTATGGCGGTCTTCTGCTCAGGGTAGTGGTATGAAGAACATTTAACTGGCAGCAATAGCAGATTGCAATAGAAGACAGAAATGCGAATGACTACCTAGCATCCTGTTGTAGTAGTCAGGTGATAAGAGTTTGGAATGGAATAGAGTGGTGGCAGTGAGGACAGGCAGAGAGGGACAGGTGCCAAAGACATTACAAAGACAACTTAATAGGTCTCTGTGAGTTGGCTGGGTGGGGAAGGATGAGGGAAAAAGAATCAAAGGTGATTTATAGGCTATGGAGTTGGGCAATCATTGGTGGACTCTTGGGGCCACTCTTCAATTTCCAAAGAAATCTTGTTAAATTCTATTATATAGTAATGATGGCTAAGGCCATTATTTGTGACTTCACAAAGTTCTAAGTAGTTTAGGATAACAATACCTAAGTTTATTGCTTGGGATGATCATGGATATTAATTGGTAAGGGATAGAGTGAGGAGTGAGGTTCCTGGTCAAAAAGTTCAGAAAACACTGAGTTGAATAAAATTAAATAGACTTTACTCAGACTTCTGATCCTTTAACATGCTGCTGTCATTTTGAACTCTTATGCAAAAGATGGAATAAGCAGATGCTCCCAAACTTATTTGACCAAGAACCCATTTTTAAGAAACATTTTTATAGGATTAATGTTTCTTGGAACCCATTTTGGGTTATGCTGCTCTGTAGAAGTCAACAAAGGACCCTAGAACTAAGATTCACTCCAATTATCACTCATTGGAAATATGCTATGTGTCAGGCATAAGACTTCTGCCCTCAAAGAACTCAGTCTAGTGAGGGAGGCTCACATATAACCCACATTATATACTCACAATATTTACAAAAAGGATGATGCATTTTGGGAACAGCAAGTGATTCACGCGGCTACAAATAAGAATGCTGCCTGGGTAATGAGAGTGGCAGGTGTGGAGCAGGTGACAAGGCTGGAAAGGTAGGTAATAGGCATTATTATTATTGTTATTGGCTACCATCTACTGAGTGCATGCTGTGTGCTAGGCATCTTACATACATTATATCAATAAATCTTCCCTACAATCCCATAAGCTAGGTACTATTAGCATCCACATTTTACATATGCAAAAACAGAGGCTTAGAGAGGCCATATAACTTACCCAAGGTCTCGAGTGCTATCTAAATGGCAAAGCCCAAACAACCCCAGACGTTCAAAGCCCAGGATCTGCGTGCTTAACCATTGTGACACATTGGCTCCTTAAACCTTAGCTGTTTTAAGGAGTTTGGACTCTATCATGAAAGCCTTAAGGAGGCTTGGAAAGTTCTACATCTCTTCCCTTCCTTTGACAAATCTCTGAAAACACTTTGAGTCAGACCCATACACAAAACGGAAGAAAATGACACTTGCTAAACCACCAAACCACATCTGCCTTGCAGGGATGCTCATGAATCATAGCCTCCCGATCGCCTGGGGATTTTCAAATGAAAGGCCCTCATGTGTCTCCAAGTGGCTATCCTGCTGGGTTACCTTCTTCCATAACTGTTTCTTACAATTGCATTGCTGCACCATGAATTTGCTTTATTTTACCTTCTTCAGAGAATCCGCAGCTCTACATTCTGCCTGTCGTGTGGGTTTACTGAGGGCTAACTTTCAAAGTCATGCATTCCGGGGTAAGCGTATTTTAAACCATGCAGCATCACATTAAAAAGAAATGGCAGTCATTCTGCCCTGGAAACTGTTCCCTAGCATGACATTACTTTAATTCACTGGCTCCTTGTAATCAAGATCTAATAAGCAGCACCTTTAAATAAGTCCTACACACAGCCTGCATTGTTACAATCAATTGAACTACTTAAAAAAGAAAACCTCTGAGGCTATCTGGAGGCATTCTGTGCTTCCCTCTGTTTTATGGCACAACCTTAGACACGATGTGTAAAAAGGTCAAGACAGCATGTAGGCTTTTGCATTAAACAGCAGAACATTAATTAGTTTTAGTGACAATGGGGTTCTGTTAGTGTGTTCTAATATTTTGATGCTTATTTTTGTTTGAAACCTCCAGCCATAGGACACAAAAGCTCTTCTATCTCCCGGTTTGTCTTATGTCTTGATTCTTCCAGCCCAAGCTGTTTGAACTAAGCATGTATATTTTCTATTTCTATATTTTCAATAAAAATCTGTTCTAAAATTTAATTTCAATACTGTGGAACCCAATATTTCATCTGGAACCTTAATATTTCTCTACTAGTTTCAACCATGTTTTCAAATCTCAAATGTAAATTGTGTTTTAAAAAATGCCATCAATGGGCTTTAATATTTACGCAGGTTAGCTATCCAGAGAAACTATACTTTGCTATATAATATCAAACGTTAACTGCTGAGTGTTAACATTTTTTTGAAAATGGATTTCCACATTTCTGAATTCTATTTTAAATTAGTAGGAGAAATAACATAATTCTTCAGAACCAAAGGGTTATTATTTCTGTTTTTCCATCAGTACACTTGTATCTATAGTCCTACTTTTTTTCTATAATGTAGGTAAATTCTTAAAACATTCTCCAGGAGAAAGAACTGCAACTGAAGAAAATAACACTATTTGACATTTTATTAACAAACTGCTATCTCTTCAAAATACCAATAACTGTGAGTAATTACAATATAGTGTAGTATACCTTCCTACAAAATAAATGACAAATAGAATGAATTTTTCTCAGCTAACTTAGGAATTGCCAGTTCCGTATACAAGACAGATTTATGCCACTTTTGGTATCATTTACTGTTTTCTAAAAATCAGTTTGAGGTCATAAGCCTACATTGGTCACCATCTTTTCAGGAGGTTATTGGGCTAATGCTTTAATAATATCTTCTGATGCTGTTCTCCCAAGGGATTAAAAGCAATCAAATCTGTAGGTGGGAAAAAAAAATTCACATTCTTCTTTGTTCCCCCTAGCTGACTTGGCTATGTTCTACAGAAGCTGAACTTTCATTAAAAGAAAATAAAGTTTCTAGCCCTTCATCTTGTAAAGATAGTGTCTTTATACCGTAAATCAATACACTGCTGTTTGGTTTTGCTCTCCAGCTAGACAGACCAAAACAATATAGCATCAAGGGAAGTGGGAGTGTCCCCTCCAAGCCATTTGTCTTAATGGAGTGTCCACTTCAAAACTGACTTCTTACTGCCTCCATGACACCAATTTAATTGTGATCAAGGCAGACCCAAAGACACAAATCCAATCATAAAGCCAATTCTTTATAACCAAAATGGGATATACATGGATGTGCTTTAAACTGCTTACCATGTGCTAGGCACTATACTAAACACATAAAGGCATTACCTTATTTCATCCTATTAGATAGTTATTATTTCTAATCTCCATTTTATAGAGGAGAAACCTGAAACTCAGAGAGGTTAAGTAACTTGCTTAAGGACACAGAGCATATTAAGTGGAGCAGCTGGGACTCTAACACAAATCTGTCCACTCTCAGATTTTAGCCTCTTAACCACAATATTATGTTGTCTAGCAAAAACAATAACTTAATTCTGCTTTCATTTATAGTCTGTACTATTTCTATATGTTTCCAAGAATTTGCTCCACAAGGACTATTGTTTGAGCAGAATAAAATGGTATTTTCTGGCCTATATACTTTTGGTACCCAATGGTAGTGACATTCAACTCGTATTGATTGATTGATTGATTTTGAGATAGGATCTCTCTCTGTCACCCAGGCTGGAGTGCAGTGGTGTGATCACAGCTCGCTGCAGCCCAGAACTCCTGGGCTCAAGCGATCCTCCTGCCTCAGCCTCCCGAGTAGCTGGGACTACATGTGTGCACCACCACACCCAGTTAATTTTGGTTTTTTGTTTTTTTCTGTAGATAAGGGGTCTCACTCTGTTTCCCAGGCTGGTCTTGAACTCCTGACCTCAAGTGATCCTCCTTCCTCAGCCTCCCAAAGTGCTGGAATTACAGGTGTGAGCCACCATGCCCACTGATATTCAAATCTTAAGACATCTTTACTTGGAGGAATAGGGAAAAGCACACAAGGTGTAGCATCAAACTAGCTGTGTAATTTGGGCAAGTTTCTTAACCTCTCTGTGCCTTACTTTCTTATCCGTAAAATGGAGATAACAACAGCTACTTTCCAGGATCATTGTTAGGATTAAAGCTAATAATTTATCAAACACGAACTCCATGCCAGACACTGTGCAATAACTTTACTTACATTGTCTCATTTCTAGAATCTTTGCCAATTAAATATTTTTGAAAGACTAAATATATTGTCTCATTTAGTTTTCACAATGATCCTCTCTGGATTTGCTTATCCTGACACATATTCATCCATTCATTCAAAAAAAATGTACCATCCGCTGGGTGCTAAGGATGCAGCATTACTCATAAGAAGCATGGCCGCTGCCTCCTTGAATGGAAATCATTAACATGGATGATAGCGGAACTTTGAGGCTTCTGCTTTTCTTGGGTTTTAGGTGGGGGTGGGGAGCCTCAGTTCACAAGCCAAAGTTAAGGATTCTCTATTTGGCCTGGTGTCCTTTAAAAAATTTGTGATACAGAGTAGTTGTGCTATTAAAGTATTGTACTTAAGTTATGATTATGGCCTGAGGCCCTTTACATACAACAAGCAATACTTGTTGATAAAAGTCTTCTCTATCAGCCAGGCTTGAGTGGATTTCTTTCTGTTCCTCAAACACACATCCTATCCCATCCCCTAAATTTGTTAATTGTATATTCTGCCTGAAATTCCTTCCTCTCCTTCTCAATTTTCCAGATCTACCCATTGTTATTCATTAATTCATTCAACAAATATTTATGGAGTACCCACTGTCTGCTAGGAACTGTTGTGGGTGCTTAGGATTGAGCAGAAAAAAAAAAATAATTATAACCCCATGGAGCTTACATTTTAGTGTGACAATTAACCATTCATTACACTTGTAGCACAGACCAAAGCATTCTGAGCATGGACTGAAGGCAGGAATGGTGAGTGGCCATAAGGTTTCAAACAGAGCACTAGTAATACAGGTGTCCGATCTGAACCCCACTTCTCCAGGGAGGCCATACACAGACCTCTGGTTTCCGAATAGCAATAACCTTGTGAAGTGGGTAAGCAGACTAAGTCATCCCACTTTGGGCTATGGCAAGAATAAGGGAAAAATAGAATGAGAGTCCCTTCCATGTTCCTGCCTTTCCCTCTCCCAAGGAGCCACCCTGTCTCCCCAGTTTCCCTGTGGGTCGTACTTCACCATTACCTGCTGCTTAGTGCCTCATCTGTGCTCCCTCTCACAATAAAGAGGGCCAGGAAGGCGGCACGCTGAAGTGTACCTGGCTCTGAAAATCTGGATTGGCTTTGAAAAAGTCTAGACTCCCAAGTTAAAAAACACCCAAAAAACTCCACAAATAAACTGTATTTTAATAGTCAGTAAATTATTTTTCAAGAATGTAACTACTAGAGCAACACAATATCCAATATGTCTTGGTTCCTAACTCAATATTTTTAATTACTTGCCTTTATTGGTCAGACAAAATGTAGAGTCAAGTTTCAAGTAATACCTTTTATTGGACTAATGGTGGAATATTGACAGATAAGCTTTGGGGATATAGAAAACTCCCCTCTAGGTCAGTAAGGGATTGACTCTGAAGAAAGGATTTCTGTAGGCAGAGAAGCCTCTCTATCAATATTGTACAATTTGTCCAATAAAACGTATTACTCAAAACATGGCTGGGTGTTTTGCTTTGACGCTAAAAAAAAAATTGAGTCTTGTGAGCTAAAGACGTTATTATGTGGGATGGATCTTATATAAGTCATCTGATCTTTCTAAACCTCCATTTCCTCATCTTAGAAATAAGGATAATAAAACCTACCCTGTCCACTTCATAGGATTATTGTATTTCATTAATGCTTGTAAAAACATTTTTATAATTGGAAAGTATCAAAAAATGTGTGATATAATTATTATTGATCATTAATATGCCTAAACTATTAATGCCAATAATCTAAATTAATGGATATCAAAGAGGTGCTAACACTGAAAATTACCATGGTGGAAATCCTTTTGAATTTTCGTCTCAACACTGATGATTTATAATGTTAGTTCAAGTCAACGAAATACTTCTGAGTCCCTACTATGGGCCAGACACTACAATTGCATCATTGTCCATCCACACTTTCATTCGAAGGTAGAAACTGTTTATAAACAAAACAGATACGATGCCATGCATAGGGAAAGACAGCATTTGTCCTATAGAACTGTGGCATCTGGGAGGCTCTTTTCTTCCTTTTTGTATAGGCCTTCCTTTCCCAAGTTGTCAGAATTAACGTTTCCATTGATGAATCTCAAATAATCTGAAAAAGAGCGAATCTATGGTAGCTCCATGCCATTCACAAAATCCCAACAGAAGTTCTGCACTCTGTTTCAGAAAGAACTGTTGGATCCTACTAAACAGACTCTTCTTTCGTTTTGGAATACTCAGGGTAACAATTCCCTTGACTTCCTGTGTAATCAAATCCAAATAAATAAACCAGTACTTTCAACAAGCTATAGGAGTCTAAACTTGGCTGGGTGCAGTGGCTCATGTCTGTAATCCTAGCACTCTGGGAGGCTGAAGTGGGAGGATTGCTTGAGGTCAGTAGTTTGAGACCAGCCTGAGCAAGAGCAAGGACCCCCACCCCTCGCCCATCGCTACAAAAAATAGAAAAATTAACCAGGCATGGTGGTGCATGCCTGTAGTCCCAGCTACTCAGGAGGCTGAGGCAGGAGGATCGCTTGAGCCCAGCAATTTGGTATTGAAATGAGCTATGATGATGCTACTGCATCCTAGCTTGGGCAACATTGTGAAACCCTGTCTCAAAAAAAATAAAAATCTGCATAGACTTGTCTATGCAGACTGATATAAATACCTCATACTTAAGAGACCATCTTCAGCCATACAGAAGTTTAACCCTTTAAACAGTAACCACCTAGACCACTGTATTTGCCTAGATCTTAATTTTCGCCCAAAGTAATAGAAGTTATATCACTATCATTTTTGCTAAAAGCTGCTGTTTTAAAAACAACTCCTCAGCTAAATGTATTCAGGACCAGTTAACCACTTCTTGACATTGCCTTCTCCTATAAGAGGCAGTGAGTCACAAGGGTGAGTTTTCTAAGGAACCTCACAGTGCCAGGTGGAGATTTTGGAGAGCTCAATTTGAGACCCGTGTCTATAGGGGACTATTTGTACTGAATCAACTGAGGACTTCAATGAAACAGTGGTTCAGAGGATTCTTTTTGCGAAAGGAATTGAAAGATTCGAACATATTGGTGTCTTATTAAACTAACCCAAATTCAGGTAATTTAGCTCATTTCTTCAATAATTCATTCACCAGCCATTTACAGCATACCTACTATGTGCTGGCCACTGTGCTAGATGTCAGGTTGCTCATAGCCTGGGTAAGAGGGGCAGGCACGATAGCAAATGCGATACGGTGGGCTGGAGATTCAGCTGGGAAGGGGAACCAGGAAAGGCTTCCAAGAAAAGATGACACTTGAGAAGAGTTGTGAGACTCAGAATCAGTCAGGAAAACATGGAGAGCAGAATTCAGAAGGAAGAGTATATGCCAAGGCCCGGGGGAAAATGAAAGCAAACCTCGTGGTCATCTACTCTAAGATGCTCCTTAAGGTCCTACGTAAGCTTGTTTCAGTCAGCAGCCCCGTGACGTCCACGGGCTTGTCGCTCTGTCAGAGGTCTGTGCATTGAGTCCCAGATAGAGCTGCGGGTGACTTTGGTGTCTGGGCAGAGCCCTTCCCTAAGTGGAGGAGGGAAGGCCCAGTCTCCTCACACTGGAGGAAAGCAAAGGCATTTTCCAAAAGGATTTGGCCTGTAGGAAACCCAGTCGTTGGGAAAGCTGGAATAACACTCTTCAGCCTCATTATCCCGTTCGACCTGCAATTTGTCCTCAGTGAGAAGCCACGTCCTTTCTCCTCACACGGAAGAGAACTTGGCTTCCTTTTTCATTTCTGATGTCACCTCAGGCCGCTGTCCGAGGAATTTCCGTTCCCAGAGAGCAAGTGCACTCGAATGAGAAAAGGAAATAAAGGCAGGTGAAGGCAAAACTGGGAGCAGATGCTTGAAACTGACTTTAACAAAAAGGAAGAGTTTCCAAACTGGAAATATCAAGAAATCAATAATTCCACACACAGAACTCAATAGCGCTATTTTATATTCAGGTCATTCACCCCCTCTGGCTGCTGTTTTGTTCAAAATGCCTTAAGAAAAGGTAGCGCTAACTAGAAGCAACTGTTTTCCTTTTCCATTCTCAGCTCACCCAGTGGTTGGGCTGAGGTTGGTTGGTTGGTGTCCACAGGCAGACTGTGTGAGCCAAAAGGGATTGTTGTCATGGAGTTACAGACCTCTGGGAATAGGATTTTATTATTTAAAAAATCCAGATGCAGCCTTAAGTAGAGCTGCACAAGCATAGCACTAAAGACAACGATACTTTGGTCAGCTAGATGATTGAAACATGCAAACATGGTGTTATCACTTTTTGTTTTCCAAGCTCTCACTATCAACTCAGACTACACAAAACTGGCCAGATTTCAGTAAATCAGTATTAGTTTCAAGCACGCACTGTTTTCTAGTCTCCAAGTCAGTCTAAGGTTGTTCCAGCGAGATGGTGTGTAATTTCATAAACGATTATTCTTATTTTATAAAACTAGTAGGTTTACTTGTGTTTTTTTAAACCATTTCTGCTTTTCTTAAGACAACTGATAAAAACATGACCTATGAAAATCTACAGCCCCAGAAGAACAATCATCACCAATTAAGGAAACATTTCATTGCTGAATAAACTCTTTCTTCTGTATAAGAAATGTCACAGGGCTATTTTCTGCATTCGAGAGAAAGGGTGTTGCGATGACGTGTCCCTTTGCATAATCACACGCTTTGTTCCCCACTTGTACCCTGCAGAATGTGCCCTCCCCGAAAGCATGAAACAAGTCTTCCTCGAGACCCCCTTTGGGACCTCTTCTGACTAGCTCTGGAGAGAAAAACTTTCCACTCTTCTTGTCCTTAATTTTTCATTCATTCCACAAATACTCACTGAACACCTACTACGTGCCAGACACTGCGATGAATTCTGGGTTCACAAAGGTGAAAACGATGGACTGGCCCCTGCCATGACACAGTGTCATGACAGAGTACAGTCTGGTCACTGGAGGTGCAGATAAGGAAAAGGACAATTGCATGACAGTATGGGACATATGGGGGTGCACTGGGTGCTACAAGCAGGGCCATATAATCCAATCTCAAGAGTCAGGGAACCCTTCCTGGAGATGGGCTCTCTCAGCTGAGCGCTCAGCCAAGGGAGGAAGTGGAGATGTGGATGCAAAGACACACACACACACACACACAATCATCACTTTAAGAGGTGGTATGATGGTTAATTTTATTTTATGTGTCAACTTGACTGGGCTAGGGATGCCCAGATGGCTGGTAAAATACTATCTCTGGGTATGTCTTTGAGGGTGTTTCCAGAAGAGATGAGCATTTGGATAAGGAGACAGAATAAAGATCTGCCCTCACCAGTGTGTGTGGGCGAATTACCATCCCTGGAGGGCCTCAGTGGAGCAAGAAAGGCAGAGGAAGAGCGAATTTGATTTCTCTTCCTAAGCTGGGACATTCATCTTCTCCTGCCCTTGATCATTGGTCCTCCTGGGTCTCAGGCCTCAGACTCAGGCTGGGACTTAAGCCATTGGCTCCCCTGGTTTTCACGCCTTTGGACTCAGGCTGGGATTTACATGCTTGGTTCTTCTGCTTTTCGGGCCTTCAGGTTTGGATCAGAACTACACCACCAGCTTTCCTGGGTTTCCAGTTTGCAGACAGCACGTTTTGGAACTTCTCAGCCTCCATGATCACATGAGCTCATCCTTCATAATAAAGCTCTTTTTATCTATCTATCTGTCTATCTATCCATTTGTCTCCTATTGGTTCTGAGTTTCTGGAGAACTCTGACTAATACAAGTGGATTTGGATGGATTTCAACACTGACCTAAATAGAAGAAAACAAGATTGAAAATAAGCAAGCTGACCCGTGAAGCCAATCATTTAGAAATTGTCTGCAAGAGCCTGTCTAGATATATATATGGTGTGGAGCAATGGGAAACAAACAGGATTTGGAATCAGAAAACTGGGTTCAAGTCCAAGAGTGTAATTCTTATAAGCAATGTGACCCAAGATAAATCACTTAAACTCTCTTGTGTGTGGTTATTTTTTTCTCATTTGTGAAACTAGAATAATAATGTACCTGCTCTGCTAGTCTCATAGAGTTGTTAGGCTCAGATGAAATAGTGGATGTGAAAATGCTTTTTAAACTGTAAAGCATTACACAAATGTTAGTTATTATTATTAAAACAAAAGTAGAAGTGGGCTAGCAGAATTAATAGGATTTAGATATAAGAAAAAAACAGAGATTATGAATATAAAGTGAAAGATAGTCCTCTTTCTTGCTAGGGTAATGGCCAAATTTAATTTCTCAAAGTCTGGGAAATTCGCCAGAAATATATGAAGGAGGTGCAAATTCACATTTTTTAAAAAAAATGAAAGGAAGAAATTTAAAATGTGACTTTAAAAAAGGAGTGCTCAGAGAGGGAAGCTCTGCTCCCTATCTAAGATGTCAGAGAGGGAAGCAACGTGGTAAAATATACTATCGAGAAAGTTCTTAAAAGCACTAATGATCATATAGATATTTTCAGCAGCTAAAGCATTTACCTAAGTGCACAGATTTTTAAAAAAGGAAATGTAAGCTTATTGGAGTGAAAATGAGGATAAAAAATCAAACAGAGGTGAAATGGCCATATAAAAATCAGGTGAGAGAAATACGTGTAGGTTCTAGAGCGGGGCGATGAAAGAAGCAAGAACCATTTCTGCAAGAACACAGGCACCCGTTACAAGCAACAAGCCCGCTGAGCATCTTCTCTCGGCCCGGCACCGTGCTCTGTGCTGGGGACAGGCAAGGCGTGGCTCCTCTTCTCTAGCGGCCCACTGTGCCCTTGCAGATCTCAGGGCATTTTAGAAGCAAACAAAACTGAGAGTGGTAATGAGCTTAAGGCCTAACAAAAATGGACTACGATGGTGCAGAGAGGTGAAGCAACTTGTTTGAGGTCACACATTACCTAAATGGCCGTGTGACTCTAAAGACCATGACCTTTCCATAGGGAACAGAAACAGGTGCTGTGCTAAGTGCTTTCACATAGAAGAAGCTGATTTGAATGTGTGGCTAAGAACTGCGTCTGTGAACAGTAAGAACACACTGAGCCCCCTTCTCATGCCAAGTTTCACACCTGGGTTACAGATTTAAAGGAACTAGCCCAGGAACCATTGCCCACTGAATGAATGGACAGGAAAACATTACGATGCAAGCAAGTCAGCCAGCAATCCTTACGGTATTGTATGATTGGTCATCCCTATAATAATATTTATTCTCAAGTGGAACAGATATATTGAAAAGGAATGGTGATGTGAAAGCTACCAGCAGGCAACATTGTTTCAGCAATGAGAGAGGACTATAAATATTAAGTTCTACCTACCTTTTGAAGCTCAGTTCAAATGTCACCTCCTCCCTGCCACCGATTCAGAAGGACACACGTTCTAATCTTGGCTCTGCCACTTTACTGTGTATCCTTGGGCAAGTTACTTAACCGGTCTGAGGTTTAATTTCTTTCTTTACTCATTCAGTCAACAAATAGAATCACTGTCTAATATGTGCTAAGCACTGTTCTGGGCACTGGGGATAAATCCACGGGCAGGGTTGGGGTCAGGGAGAAGAAGTAGACGTAGGCCCTGTGCTTAAGGAGCTTACGTTCTAACACAAGATTAGAGACAATGACAGATCTATGAGGTGGGTGGTGACAAGTGCTGTGAAGAAGAATAAAGCAGGGGAAGGGGACAGACAGTGACAAGTGCACTGTATGATTTGTGATTACCAGGGAGGCTTTACTGATGTGTTGAAGTTTGAGAGGGATCTGAAGGAAGTGAGGGAGCAAACCATTCAGATATTTGGAGGAAGAACATTCCAGGTAGAGGGAATAGCAAGTTCAAAGTCCTCAGGCAGGAGCATGCACGTCACGTGGGGAGAATAAGGGGTCAGCGTGGCTAGGATGGTGTATTTTAAGGGAAGACTAGTGAGGGATGAGGTCAGAGGGGTAACTGGCGCCAAAACTGTGTTGACCAACTTGGGGGTTGTGATGATTATATGAGATACAGAAAGAAAAGTGATATTGAGTGCTCAAAAAGTGGTAGCTATTGTTATTATTCCCTTCCCAACAATTACAAGTGTGAGATAAGAAAGGGCATCAGAATTTTTAAATCTTTCGTAAAAATGATTCCCAAATGACAAACGGAAGAAAATCCTAGATCCAAATATTTCCTGTCCCCAGATTCCAACTCCCTATCACTCTGGGGCCCTCTGCCCAGTTATGATGTGTTAGGATAGCTGCTATGGTACCAAGCATGAGAGGCATAAAGGTACATGATGGTACACACTGTTACACTCCCAATGTAAGCACCATGGTTTTAATCATAACTTTTCATTTTGTGGCCACAAGTAACCAGTTATTTAGAATCATTTTTTTTCAGTCACTTAAAATTATATTGGTATTTTTGCTTTTCATTCCATATATGGATATATTTTTTCACAAGATCACTCAGCTTCTCAGAGGCTCAAGAACAGTAACTTTTTTGAGAACTGAAAATGATGAGGTAATTGCTAACTTTTCAGCTATTTCTTTTTCATACATTCTTTATTTTAACATAATAAATGAAACCCACAGAATATAGTGAGCAAAGTTAGAAAAAGGATTTCTTACGTGTTATTTCTAAAGGATTCGCTATTGCACTTTGTGATTCAGAGCTTAGTAGGCACAGAATTTAGAATAACTCTGTTTATCTGTGCAAACTTTCCTTAGCCTGTTGCAACTCCCCAAGTCCAGCTCTTACACATGGGTGTTGGGTAGAATACACTGAATAAAAAGTATACAATGGCTTAATTTTTCTCCTGCCTACAATGATCTCTAAATCTTTACCATTCTGCACAGCTGCCTAGAATAGACAACAGTAGAGCTATTGTTCATGATTCAAACTGAGGAGGAGTGAAAATACCATTAACCCTTAAAAACAGAATTATCTTATTCTTTTGATTTTGCTGCACACTATAATGTGTTTGTGGCCATATTTGGATCACATCCGGTTAGAACCAGAAGAACACAGGAATAATAGCCATCATTCAGATAATAATTAGCCATGTACTTGCAATAGCGGGATATGAAGTCAAAGGAAAACACTAAAAATGTTGTTTTTTTGGACCATGACAAAGAGCTTTTTAAATGAGTTTGAGCATTTTTTGTGGCTGACTCATGTCTGGAGGCCTCACTGTGGTCACCAATGCTTCAACTTTTGTACTTTTAATTTCTATCTTTGACAATTTTAAATGCTAAATAACACAGAGCTTCTTATTGCCTGCAAGCACATATAATTTCCCTTTGTTTCCTCTGTTTTCTTTTTGTAAGCAAATGCTACAATTTTAGATCACATGTTTTAGTCATTGTTGCTGATTAAAGGAAATTATAATATGTCTTGGGACAATGGGCCCTATAATTTCATCATTGATGTTTTAAATTCATAAAATCAATTCTATAAATTCTAGCCTACGTTTTTTTCAAACTTGACCTAAATTATGTATTATTTCTTTTGCACTTGGTGAATTATGATAGTGTGGTTATTTATTTACAGAAAAAAGACTGGAAGGAAATAAAACAAGATGCTATCAGTGGTTATTTTGAGGAAGTAGAAGTATAGGTGGTTAGTTTCTTCTTTGTACTCAAGTTTTCTAAATTTTCCTCAATGTTCATATATTGCTTTTATAACCTGAAAAGGTTTTAAACATTTTTAAATTTTAAAACACAAAAACAAATCCAAAAATCTTGGTAGAACACTAATACATTAAAATCACCTAAAATGTGCTCCTACAAAAAAATAGACCTTATCAAGGGAAAGTAAGCGGTTCCAAACCTTTTCTTTCTCAAAGGAATTCTCAAACTTTGATTTTATAGCACAACACAAAGTTCCAGTGGAACAGATACTTCTTAGTAGTTCAGCACAGGAATTTTCCTTCCTGTGTATAGAGAAAGAGAACTGGGAAATTCATATTTAGCGTCAACTTCCCCACCTTAGTTAAGATGTCTTAAAATATCCACCAATTCTTCACTGTTCATGCACCATCTGGACGCTTAAGTCAGAGGAGAAAAAAAAAGTACATTGGACCATTTTGTGGCAAAATCTATCTGCATGATTGATACTGGCTGCACAGAATCAATCTGCTGGGCTACGTTTTGGCATTTTAAGCATGGACCCTTTCCCTCCTCCTATCTGACTCTTCAGAGATAAATTTCTAGGTCTAGAGCATTACTGATTTTTAAAAGGCGCTATCCAAGCTTCCTCCCTCCTGGTCTAACTACTCCTTCTTCCCTCTTGGCAGAGATGCTACCCCTTGACTATTCGGGAGGGCCAAGTGACCACTTACAGGCAATCCTAAACAGCTGAACCTCTGGCATCTGGCAGTCTGTACTCAACTCTATGCATTTCCCTTAAGTTCTCTTCTGTGGGTTGGACTCTATTTAACTTCAAAGACAAATACTGGGCACAGAAGAGATACAGAGAGGGCAGAGGGGCATGAGAATTGGGCCTGGAGCACCTAAGTGCTGAAACAGATTTTCTTTGTTCTTAACCAGTGCCTAGCTGATTGTTAGGGCTTAGCAAATGTGAAATAATAAAAATATTACTATTAACAAAAAAAGAAACAACAGGATTTTGGCAGAAAGATGTTTGATAATCATTGTTCATAAAAAACTAAGGGAATATTCTGGCATCCTTTCTTTGATCTTCCCAATGTCCTAGTTTGAAAAGATTTGTTAAAACGCGCCTCCCTTGTTGGGGGGGGTGGCGGGTAGTGGAGTACAGTAGATCAAACAGGGGAACAGGTTCAAAAAAAATTTCTCCTAAAACGCAAGCCGTTTAACATCAAATACAAGTAAGACAAGCTAAACTTAGAAGACTAATTATTATTCCTGCTCCAAGTACTTCTTCCCTCTCCCTTGGTTGGCTCTGGAGTGGAAATTATCATTGGGTATGTCGTATTAGTTAGTAGCAACATAAATCTAAGTTATCCTCATACTGGTTCTTTGTTTAAAACTAAAACTAAGAAGGGAAGGATTCTTGAGTATTTCCAATCGCCTTTAAATTCTTCTTCCCACTTAAGAGTTAAAAAGAGAACAATAGGGGAAAAAAGGAGTCAACAAGAATGGCAAAATGTAGGTAATGTAAACTTGAGTGACAAGGCATTTGTTACGGTAGTATCTTTACTTTTGTGTATCATTGAAGTTTTTCATAATAAAATTTTTTTTTAAGTGAATAGCAAATCATAGCCATTTGTGTCCTCTCTTGGCCACACAGTAAGTTGCGTTATCTCTGGAAATTTCCTTAACTATACAGAGAGAGTATTGGTTATTCTGGATAATCTATAGAGTGTTCCTTCCTGCTCTTGATTTCTATAACACTTTCTTCCTTTAGTTGCATTTTTCATAGTAGTCACTGGATCTTATGAATTTTATATTGAGAGATCTAAGGGAGACCCAAAAGTATCAGAGTCAGTAAGGTCTGGCTTTAAATTCCAGATCTCATACAGGCTTACTTTGGACAAGTCACTTAAATAGTCTGAGGCTCAGTTTTCTCCTCTGTAAAATAGGAATAGTTACTATTATTCCTTCATTGGTTGTTAAAGAACAGATATGGGAAGTGCTTAAACACAGGCCCCGCACCTTGCATGCATGCACTTAATAAATGTAAGCTATTGCTGCCTTTGTGGTGGTGGTTATTGTTGTCATGGCAATTATCTTGCATCCTGGAACATCTGCCCTTGATCTACCCTTTCTGACTGCAGAGGCAGGGGAAAACCAAACAAACAAACAAGGAAATAAATTTAGAGGTGGCTGCAGATGGATCTTCATCATTGCTGTTTTTTGTGGAAAGCCTGTTGTTGCTTTACATAAAGTGCCAAGAAGCCAAAGTAGGGTGCTACACCTTTATACAGGCTTCAGACACCAGAGTCCCATGAAGTTTTCTCTCTCGAGCTGTGAATTTTCTTTCTCTAACAGGCATTTATATTATGAGAATCATTTTATTAAAGCAATGTAAGCACAAGTGTGAGAGCTGTCTTCCTGGTTTAATTTGTGCTTTCTCATTGGAGGTATGAACAGTGGCCCCAGGGATATTAAAGTCTAGATATTTAGTCTAGCAGACTAGTCAACAGCCCTTCTGATTTCAAAGCCAAAGATCAACTAACATCTAGACTGGACAAAAATGACTTCAGGAAAAAAAAAATAATCCTAACAATTCCTTTACAGAAGCAATGGAATTTCAATTGTGCAACAAACCATGAGTAGAGCACCCACAGTAAGAATTCACAAGTATTATCTCTATTTTTCAAAAAGACCTAAGTGATAGGTATTATTAGTCCCATTTTACACATGAGAAAATAGAGACTTGGCAAGGTTTAATAGCTTATCCAAGGCCACAGAGCTAGTCTGTAGAGCATAAATTTTGTCTATAGAAGCCATACTTGTACACATAATAAATTAACATCATCCTTCTGAAAAAAAAGAAAAGAAACTCATGGAGGCACTTTGCCACAATCTCTGCTCTGTTCCAAAGCAGCAAATGCTCATTACATCTCAGGTTAAGAATGCAATTAAAATACTTACAGTCATTCTATTTTATGAATTACACCCTGGTTTTTAAAAATCTACTCAATTTAGCTGGACTTTGTCAAATAAAGACCCTAATTGTCCACATGATAGCAGAGGCATAATCTTTAACATCAGTGTTCAAAACAAGTCTCTTCCGTTGCGGTTAAATTGCATCTGATCATTATCTGGTAGCTTACAAATGAAGCTGGCAGGAATGATTAAACCAATGCAAGCTGGCTGACAATGTTAAAAAGGCTAGCCATTCTTTGAGGTACCATGAAAGACACTATGCATGTTACAGGGTTTTTAACCTTTGTTTTTTTGCTCTTTACATGATGACTTTGACCTGGGGAGAATATAGTAAAACAGATACTCTCATGCTAATGGGAGTATAAATTTATACAACCATTGGAAAACAATCATTAGCAATAGGCAACAAAGACTGAAAAATTGTTTTTGACCTTGGACTCTAATTCTTTTTCTTGACAAAGACATTTTCTTTTTCTTTGTCAAAGATATTTTTGGAATTATGGAAAAACCTATGTCCAAACACGTCAAGACTTATGTGCACATATTGAACTAACATTCATTGGGTGACGGGCAGGTGTGATTGGGGAGGAGGGGATGGGTAAATTCACACCTAATGGGTGTGGTGCGCACTGTCTAGGGGTTGGGCACCCTTGTAGCTCTGACTTGGTTAGTGTAAAGACAATACATTTGAACAAACTCTTTGTACCCCTGCAATACTCTGAAATAAAAAAAAAGAAGAAAAGGAGTTAGGGATATTATTAAGATGTCTCATTTCTGCATGCAAATTTATGGCTCTCTGATTTAGCAAGCTGTTTTATTACATGCATTCTTTCATAAAGTTGATAAGACATAAAAAAACAAATACATTCACACAATCATATTTATAAAGGAGAAAAATCCAAAACAATCCAAGTGTCAAATGATAAGCTGATAGCTAAGTAAATTACATCTTAAGTACACAATGAATTAGTATGTAGCCATTAAAACACATGTTCCAAAGCCATTACAAATTATGTCAACATGAGAAATGCTTGTGCTGTAGTGTTACATTGGTAAAGAAACTCTGTGTGCCTCAGTTTCTTCATCTGTAAAAATATAACTAATAACTAATAATACTTTTTTCATAGGGTTATTATAAAGATTAAATGTTAGCATAAAAGTACCTGGAGTAAATAAGCATTAAGTTTTAGCCATGTGGTACAAGTATTATTACCTTTGTTTTATAGATGAGGCAACTGAGGCACAGAGAGGTTACCACAAGCAGCAAGACGACTCAGGGGCAAGAGCAGAGACTAGATTTGAACCCGGGTCTCTGACACCAAGTCCTGTGCCCTTAACCACTAGAGAATACCACCTGACAGAAAGAGGAACACAATAGGCAACAAAAGCCTGAAAAATTGTTTTTGACCTTGGACTCTAATTCTTTTTCTTGACAAAGACTGGTAAGAGATTGGAAATGAAGTTAATGCAGTTTTGGAAATGAAGTTAATGCAGTTTTACAAATAATGAGTTTGAGATGACAAGTTGTTCAAAAACTTATGTCAAAGAGTCAGATCATTATTTTGAACTTCATATTGTTTTATGTTTCTATTTAGTATTTTTTTTTAAAGAAGAAGCATATCGCAACATTGTTCTGCAGAATTAAATGACAATAATATCTTCTTGAGTGGGAGAGAGGCAAGGAATCCTAGCAGAGGAATCAAACGTTCCTGGAAATGAAATTTACATTTGGATAAGAAGGTTGAAGAGGACTAGAGATGAGAGAAACTGGAAAATCATTATCTAAAGAAAATAGTTGAGAAAAATTGGTGCAGTCTAGCTCCATAAATTCCTGAGGGAGCCTTACACACAAAGAATGGCATAGGGAAAGAAAGGCAGAGATCAGAGGCTGGGTGAGGGAATGCATGGAAGATAAACACCCTTAGGACAGGAAGATATCAGCAAAATAACTGGATTAGTGGAATCCTCATGGTAATAGTCGAGGTTCCAAGGGGAACTGTGCCTTTGAGAAGAATGAAACTGATCAATGAGAATTGGTCAACCATCTACCAGGCTTAAAATAGGCATGTGGCACGCTATCTCAGAACTGCCATCTATATATCTTTTAGATTTCAGATGTATAAATATAAATATTATACATATTGGGAATATAAAGTAAGTGGCCTAAGAAATAGTTCTTCAGGGAATTTAGTAAGGAGATAGATTTTTACTTCCTTTTATTATTTTTAAAATATTAATATCTAACCAGTTATTCATTTTAAGGATGACACTTTATCTAATTTTGCATAATGTGCAATAGGTCATCCCAGGGACTCTAGAGATTCAGGAGGAGGTCTTTCAGCACAGTGGCTTAGAACATAGGCTCCGACATGGGTGTGACCGCCAACTCCAACACTTCCTAACGGTGGGACTTTGAGCAAATTATTTAACTTCTTTAAGCTTTAACTTCCTCATCTGTAAAAGGAGAATAAAATAATGCCCAGCATACGACATACTACACTGAAGATTTTAAAAGATAAAGTAGCATAATAAAGTGTGTAACAGTGTCGGGAAGAGAAGCAGGGAAGGGAGAGGAAGAAAGCGCACAGTACATGTTACCTAGCACTATTCATAGCAAAACATCAAAAAGGCTCTCAGCTCCTTGAGGACAGGAACTGTGTCTTCTTTTCTTCTTCTTTTTTTTTAACCTTGCATACACAATGCTTTGCACAATTTCTGGGACACAAGAAATAGGCCTTAACTAAATAGTTATGAAATGATAGAAAAGAAGGCAAGAGGAAAAAAGGGAAGGGGAGCCGGGAGGAAGTTTATCGTATAGGAAAACATGAAATGTAAATGAATTGTAATTCTAACAAAAGATTTAAGCAGGAAGCTGTATTCACTCTTCATTCACTTCTTCAGTTCATCTACTCATTCTAAGACTCTGAAGCGAAGTCTCAAGCTGTGATGGTGCTGAAGAGACACAAATAGATACACAGGACAGAGTCTCTAGCCTCACATTATTTCCAACACAGAAGGGAATATAGACATTAAAATAATAGTTGGCGCACGCCTGTAGTCCCAACTACTTGAGAGGCTAAGGCAGGAGGATCTCTTCAGCACAGGAGTTCAAGGCCAGCCTGGGCAAGATAGTGAGACCCCATCTTTAATAAAAAGAAGAAGAAGATGAAGAAGAATTACTGAAGGCAGTAGGGCACAGTGGCTAAATGTGATTCTTTTGTTTTGTTTTGTTTTTTAAAGTCATTTCTTTAGAGTCAAGGAGCTATGGGTAATTATTCAGATCTTAGTCTAGAATGGAGAGGTTAATTGACTTGCCCAAGATCACACAATTAGTTAATCCCAAAGTTATTGGGAGAAAAAACAAAGAAAACTTGAATCTCTTGTCCCCTGCCCCTCAAAACAATTTGGGTATATAACAGACTGAACTTGCACCTTCCTTGCCTAGCTTTTGTTTGTTGTTTACTATTATTGTATTTGTTGCATTAACAATCACTTGCATGTTTTCCCTGCCAGATCATAAACTACATGTGACTGAGGATTACTCCTGCCCTGCCCTTCACAGAACCCCCAGCAAAAGTTTTGGGAACAGTGTTATCTGATATGGTAGCTATCGCCACGTGGCTGTTGTACACCTGAAATGGGACTAGTCCAAATTGAAATTTGTGCTGTAAGTACAAAATAAACACCAAACTTTGAAGACAGCTAGGGAAAAAAACAATCCCATTAATCATTTTATATTGATTATATATAATATTTTTAATATATTGGGTTAAATAAAACACATTAAAATTAATTTTACTTGCTTCTTTTCCTTTTTTAATGTGGCTATTAGAATAATTTAAATTACATGTGTGGTTCACATTTGTGGCTCACATTGTATTTCTATTGGCTAGAGAAGACGGTTCATAAATTTTTGCTGGAAGAACAAATGGATGAACAGTGGAGAAGGCCTACAGGGTTCTAGAAAGGCTAAAACCAGCCTGTTCCTTATAGAATGATACCTGACACATGCTGACATACACAGTCTCCTCACTAATTGGGAAGTCAATAAGGCTAATCTAGGTATTATTCCCCATGTTTCTCGGCAGCTAAACCACCAATAATAGGATTTTATAAGGAATAAGAGCTCAAAATACCCTATATTTTTCCCTGTCAAAAAAAAAAAAAAGTGAAAAAAGTGCCAGCCAAGTGTGGAAAAGCAAAGAAGATTACAATCTTATTACAAGATTAAAACTTCATAACACAGTACATCCAAGCAAGCCAAACCAAAAAGGGTATGGAGAACATGCATTATATTAAACCATGAGTTATTTTACGCAGGCCTGAGACTGTGAGAAGGAAATGAGAAGGAAAATTACAGAGGCAATAGAAGAAAACGGAATTTTATAGCATTTGGAGATACTCTTTGAAGAAAAATGCTGAAAGTAATGCTTTTGATGAAAAGAAAAAATGCCCAGGGAGCCAATAATTTTCTAACCTATCTGAAATCACACAAAAATATATGAGAAGAAGAAAAAAGGAAGAAAATAAGTAGGAAAGGAAAGAAAGAAGAAAGGAAGGAAGGAAAGTGAATCGCAAAACAAAAACCAAAAAAACCCCCCACAAACCAGAAACTCATATTTCAGAATGACAACAGTGGTGCTCTCTAAATGGTGAGATTATAATAGGAGATGCTTGGATTTTTTAATTGTGCTTTTCCTCATTTTCTAAAGTTTCTATAACAAAGTGTGGCTTTGTAATAAAAAATGTAATAAATTGTTTCTAATTAAGCATAAGGAAAGGAGTGAAGCTTAGCTCAGTGATGGAATGACAAGCCAGAAAGAGAATGGGGAATCTGGAACCGAAAACCATCAGGTGGCTGGGCAGAGTCTGACGCGGAAAACTGAGAAGATCAAATAACTACAGGAATGATGGAGTGGGTACCAGTAGGGAGTCGGCCAGTGAAAGACCACATGCAAGAGATCAGGACTCAACCTTCGAAGCTTGCGGTGACAGAGCGAAGGGGACAAGACAAATGAACCAACTTTTAAAGATAAAATGATGATGGATAGGCCTGGGAGTAGCTGAAGTCTAAAAAGGAAAGAAAGGTCCTGAAAAAAGTCCCGAACTTTATCAGGTTCTTTTCCTGAAGTTGAAAGAGAAGGCAGAGAGTGATCAGTTAATTGGATAGTATTTGCAAAATGTGAAGCTATTCAAATACCAAAACCTGCTAAATGCAAAGAAGTGTATCAACACTTTGGTCTCCTTCTGATAAGACTGCCTGTACATTAGCTAAGGGAATTATTCATTCCACACATATTTTTGAACGTTCTAGGGACTAAGAGGGAAAGGACTAAAAAGGAACCCAAAAGTGCAGAAACAATCTCTGGCTGCTCTGGCTCCCTGTGCCAATGAGCTGAGCAGAGAAAATGTACATTCTGTGATAGGAACCAAATTATCAAGGCATAGTGCACTGACTTGATGTGAATGTCTGAAGACATTTAAAAATTCCTCGTGCCTAGAATATTTTAGATATTCAATAAAAGTTGGATCCAAAAGGGTTTGGGACAACTGAGGAAGCTATTAATATAAATAATGGTGTGGTCTTTACAGCATCTGCATTTTTATTAGATGCTCTTTCTTTCCAAGTACAAAGAAGAAAACTCAGAGCTTCAGAAGACCAATAGAGGACCCAGTTTTCAGTCATGTTCGTATAAACTCAAATAAGTCAGACAAAAGGGGAAAAGTACATTCAAGGAGGCAATTACAGCCCTGAAAACCATCCATTTTCTAAATAGTACTGTCAAATTTGTGTTCATCGGCATACATACCTTTAATCTGTATTAATATAATGTAGCTTTTTAATAAGTATCCTTCAAATATACCCTGACTCACCTTCCTGTAAATTGTCTATGTGACAATTTAGCAAATCTCCATTATGTTTACATGCTAGAAACTGTATTAGATAAAAGTTTAACAGTGGTGTAGAGATCTTTATCTTACAATCATTCACAGATTTAATAACAAAGCATCCTAAGGATGAAAATTCAGGAACACCTAGGGCACTTTGGGTGTATATATCTCGAGAGAGAATGGGAGTTCCCCCCTGGACATCATGACTACCAAACCTTTTAGGGACAACCCCAAGACATGACTTTAAATATCAGAATAGCCACATCTTCCTCCTTTCTATTAATTCTTAATTTTTATTTATTTATTTTTGTTTAAAGAAGAGTTTTGTCCATTAAGTGGTTAAAACTTAAAGTTATCCATCCAAGGAGTAGGAAATGAAGGTTCTCGGTTTGATGGACAACAGCTCAGAGATCCCTGATGTCCCAAAATATTAGGTTTCTCTTCTAATAATGTTGGAAATATTGCCTACTGTCATGATTAATCTGAGCTACAGCACAAGCTGATTGTAGGTGACACAGTCACAGAGCAGTGCCCGTGTTGGTTTCCACACACCGTCAAATCTGCTACAAATGCAGGGGTGAACGGGAGAGAACTGTGATACCAGGTTTCCTGGTGGCTAATAGATTGTGACATGAAAGAAGGAAACCTTTATTTTAATTCAAGAAACAAAAGCCAAATAGCAAAACTTATGTACGTGCTGAACTTTTTTTTTCTTCCTCAAGTGGAAAACATCGACTTGCTAACAACTCTTGGCTGGCATCAAGGGAAAGTGGAGGTATTTGCAGATGTGGAGGAAGACATACAAAACATTTTTCAAATCAAAGGCTTGAATTATCGCACTGGGTTCATGAAGTTTCACAGGCATCTAGACACACCATTGTCTTCGCCCTGGAACAAGCTGCCCTTTCTTTCAAGAAAGAAAACAACCCAATGTTTCTTACAATCAGATCTGTATGTATCAGGGAGCTATCTGTATTTTGAAATTCTTTGCATTGTCTGTGGAAGGGTGTGCTGTTTGGACCCGACAATGGTAACATTGATTTTAAGATTTTTGAATTTTGGTTGTACAGAGCAAACAGTGAAAGAAAACTGCCGGCTTTCAGAACTACAACAACAGTGCTCTTACACAAACTCGCTTCTCTCCTGGCTGTTTTACATAGCCAAAGATCAATACGGCTCATTCAGCCAATGTTATTAACCCCATTTATCAGCTTCTCCCTTTAAAAAAAAAAAAACTGAAAGGATCTTGCCGACAAAGTTATGTCATCTTCCGCTCGTTCAGTTGCAGAGTGGATAATTCACTTTGTTGTGCACCCCCAACAATTGAGCCTTGTTTATGAACTTACATTTATTAAGTGAAAGTATTTGGAAACTGATGGTACATTCAAGCTTGGTTGCCATGGGCAGTAATCATGGCAGAAAGTCATGACCTCCCCGTTATGCAGCGAGTAACTAATTGAAATGATACAAATTACTCTGATTCTCTGTCTGCCAATTTAGAGCCTGGTTCTGGTCAAGGGTCAAATGAGCTCCTATTCATGAAACTATGTTTGAAGTAGCTGCTACCATAGCAAGGGGGTTTGGTGTGGCCCTAGCTACTCCGTTGGACTTCACCACATACTGTGTCGAGACAGTAAAGCATTAAGTTCCAAAACCTACCTTAGCCAACACATCAAAAGCTTGCTGTTGTCACTTGGTTTGTGCTACTTGTCAACAGCACTGGATATGGTTTGCTAAACTTTACTGGCTAGAAATAAATGTTGTATTCAGAAGCCACTCAGGGAATCCATCCTCTTTAGCCTGCATATTTTATCAGCTCTCTGATATGCCCTTGGCAGAGAAAACTAAATGCCATAAACTCAATATTGAATGAGTCCCAACTTATCAATTCCCATCAGGTGTCATCCTTTTCAGCTTCTCTCTGCCCCGGCACACATACACAGACCTGCCAAATAAATAAGATAAATTAAAAGCCTAAAAGGTATATAGCACGCAAGTTCTTCCTTCAAAGCACAATCTGGATGATTATCTCTGTTTGAGAAATGACACTAAATGTTAATCTAATTGAATCTGGGAAATGTGGCAATAAAAAGTTAATAATTTACAGAGAAATTGTTCTTCAGAAAATTCTAACTGAATGCCCAGTAAATGAATTTCAGGAATTTTGCTCAAAGGCTTGTAGGCTATGTGACAAATGCAACAGCTTACTTTGAATATGTTTTTTACACTACCAAAACTATTTACTTTAAAGAAGCATGCCAGCACACATGTGTGCATGGAGGCACACAGATATTGTCTGCAAAATACCTAGAAAAAAATGGAAAAATATCTCCCCAAGCCAGCAGAAAATAGAGAGAGGAAGTTACTTGAGTATTTAAACTTTAGTTTAAAGATTGGCCTCAGGGGGTGTACCTAACATTATTTCCAAAATCAGATTTCTCCACAATTAGTGCATAAAGAAAAATCCTCATTAATTCCCACTGAATTCTTTCTTCTTGAGTTTTGAATGTTATACAAAATTTACAAAAGAAGGTGCAAGGTTAGGTTGGCCATTCACTATAGTCAATCAACGCTAACACCCTAGTAGATACTACCTAACTTAGAATACTTTCTAACTTCTGGGATTGCTGAAATAATTTGAAATTTCAGCAATCTCAGAGGGTGGCAGACTCTTGCTACCAGACCTAAATTCAAATCCCAATTCTGCCACTGACTATGAACTATAGGCAAATAATTCAGTTTCTCTTGACATCAGTTTTCTCGTTTTATATCGAAAGCATTGTGACACAATGTCTGGCATAGAGTAAGTGCCTTTATCAATGATATCTCTTAGTATTACAGAAAGAAAAGCCTCTTGCCAAAAAATACAGTAATGGAATAAAATCCAAAACTTAAAAAAATTCAGTTAAACATTTCAATCAATTGAGCGGCTTACTATTATGATAGCTATAGAAATTCGCAGATATTTCACTGCAAAGATTCCAGATCTCAGAAATAAATTCCGTTCTTCATTCATTTTTTTCATTAAACAAACATAGGCCCTGGAAATAGAACAATGAGCAAAACCAACATGTTTTCCAGCCTCATCCAGTTACAACCTAGTAGGTGCAAAAGCCTCAAACCAAGTAAATCACAAGCACAGTGAGTGTTGAAATGGAGACATGCGGGGTGTTATGGGAGTTCAGAGCAGGGACCTAATCTGCCTAGCTGTGTCCTGAATTGAGTCTTTACCACTTACTGTTAACAAGAACAGATAAGAAAGAATTTGTGTCATGGGTTTTCTTCTAAAAAGTCTTTTCCATTCCAGGGCAACTCTCCCCAGGCATTAAGGGAGACAGGAACATTGAAGGTTCTTATTGCAGTGCCCAACCTACTCTGCAGTCTTATCTCAACCTGGGTTGCAGGCCATTCCCCGAGCCTTTCCACCTCTGCTTTTCTTCATGCCATCCCATTCCTTCTTCCTACCTGTGGCACCCTTCCCAATGCTACCATCTTAAAACATCCTAATCCTTTTCATCCTCCAGACTCATCTCCCACGTCATCCCCTCCATGAAGGCTATTCCAGTTCCCTAAGCAAGATGTTACTTTCCCTTCCTCTGGATTTTCCAGACTCATGAGTTGGGAACCACTGCCTGTAACACTCCCTCATTTGACTCCTGAGTATGGCCCTTGAGTAGATCCCTCTGTCTAACATCTCCAAAGAGACCATACGCTTCCTGAGGGCAGGAAGCAAGTCTCATGCCCAAACATCTAGCACGGTGCCTTGAACTTGGGGGAATTTAATAAATGTTTGATAATGATGATGATATTCTCTCTTATTTCAAACTTAGATTTTTCAGATGACTATCCCAAGGAACTGGGTACTAAATCACTAGAAAGAGTTACGTGTGAGTGATTCTCCTGATTCTGAAATAAACAAACCACCAGCATTAGCAGAGCTACTCCACTCCTAATAAACTCACACATCAGTCAAGTCAGTCAGTCAACAAATACTTGATGAATCTCTTTTATTTACCAGGAATTGCAGCAAGGCCTGGGGATGCAGTAATTCACGGAGTTCACAGGCTTGTACGTAAGACAGATACTTAAAAAATGATTAAAAC
>CAUYRT010107366.1:0-53993 GCA_963574885.1 Lepilemur ruficaudatus
TGTAATCCTAGCACTCAGGGAGGCCGAGGCGGGCGGATCGCTCAAGGTCAGGAGTTCGAAACCAGCCTGAGCAAGAGTGAGACCCCGTCTCTACTATAAATAGAAAGAAAGAAATTAATTGGCCAACTTAAGATATATATAGAAAAAATCAGCCGGGCATGGTGGCACGTGCCTGTAGTCCCAGCTACTTGGGAGGCTGAGGCAGAAGGATTGCTTGAGCCCAGGAGTTTGAGGTTGCTGTGAGCTAAGCTGACGCCACGGCACTCAGTCTAGCCCGGGCAACAGAGTGAGACTCTGTCTCTAAAAAAAAAAAACAAAAAAACTGTCCATAAAGTAATTATCTGACCTACTTTGTTTTACTCTAAAACCCCCATTCCAGAAAGTGCCCTGCCCCACACCCAGAAGGAGGGAGCACACACTCTGAGAGGCCAGACAGGGTCTACACAGAAAGGCCTTGCTGGCTTCCCACTCAGCCTGTTAGCATTCGCTCACACCCTTTTTTTTAAATTTCAGAATATTATGGGGGTACAAATGTTTGGGTTACACATACTGCCTTTGCACCGCCCGAGCCAGAGCTACAAGCGCGCCTGCTTCCAGAGTGTGCGCCGCAGCCCTGAGGCTCACGCCTTTTTTATCCAGTCATGTTTCTTTCTACCTGGCTATCCCTAAACATGAAACGTTTGTTGACCCTAAACATAAAAATGGACCATTTCCCCTGTTTCTTTGAGTGTTCATTCTGAAGGTGCCCATGTATAAGTTTGTAATTTTTTTCTCTTATTAATCTTCATGTCAGTAAGCTTTCAGCAACTTGTTATTGGAAGAGTGGCCTTTGCTCCCTACAGTTCGACTAAATTTTGGAGGTCGGGGACACTTTGATCCCTACAATGTCAATAGATTTCATTTTGAGATATGGTGTTTTGGAAGGATCTAATCAGTTCACACCTTTAAACAGGATATATTCTAAAACGTCTACTATATTTGTGAAATTTAGAAATGATGTTACATTGTTTAAAATAACAAGACTTATTCAAATACTTACGTTTGTTTTTCTTGGTAGAATTTATAAGTTTAAAAGCAGTAATTAAAACTATTTTGGTGGAAACAACCCAAGTGGCCATCAATACATGAGTGGATTAATAAAATGTGGTATATGTGCACCATGGAGTACTAGTCAGCCACAAAAAACAATGGTGATCTAGCACCTCTTGTATTATCCTGGATAGAGCTGGAGCCCATTCTACTAAGTGAAGAATCCCAAGAATGGAAAAACAGCACTACATGTACTCACCATCAAATTGGTATTAATTGATCAACACTTAATGTGCATATATAGTAGTAACATTCACTGGGTGTTGGGCAGTTGGGAGGGAGATGGGATGCATACTGCCTGGGGGATGGACATGTCCTGTATCTTAATCTGGGTGGTGATTATAAGGGTGTTTTCTTACTGAAGATGAGTGTACTTTGCAGTACATATGTTTTTAAACCACAATAAAAGCAAAACCTAAGGGAGCAAAATTTTCAGAACGGCTGAGCGAGGAGCTTAGCAAATCCTCACCACAAAAATAAATAATAAAACAGAACAAAATTTTCAAAAACAACCTCATAAGGACTCTGAAAATTGACCAAAGGAATTCAACAAATTGAGAAGTGTTTATTCAAGTAAAATTATTGAACCTCAAAAAGAACAGTGGAAGTCTACAGCATTTTAGTTTACTGCTAATCTCACTCCCCACCCACACCCTGAAAGTACTTCTGCACCATGAAGCTGGGGTGCTGGGGGGTACTATGGTAATGAAGACTCTACTGCTGAAAATGATTGATTTTCTTTGGAGCACAACATGGAAAATTCTAAGATCAAGGGCACTATCAAAAATAATAGTGAGCTCAATGGCAAACAATCAGGCAATGTCAATAGTGCAGCTACCCTGAAATCTCATTATTGACTGAAGCAAGCAACAAACTAGCAGGCCAGCCAGAAAATTAATAGGCATATCCAAGAACTAAAAGGGAGCCTTGATAAGAACCTACTTATGTCTGATGGGCTGGAAGGCTATACATGTGCACAAAGCTGCACATTTGATCAGAGAGCCTACAGAGAGCCCTGGTAGCTACTTATTTCACCTAAGAATGAGGCATTACAAACATAGAAAGTAAAATTTGGGCCAGACTTATAAATTGGCTGAAAGTTGATTCACTCTCTAAATCATACATGAAACCATCAGAAAAAAGTGAAAACCTAGTGACTTAGTGGTTCAAAGTGTCCAGATACAATCTGTGACCAATCTTTGGTTGAGGACTAAGCTATTTTGACTCAGGGGTGATCTCTAGGAAGCTAGATTTATATAAAGTGGGGGAGAGGGAGAAAGAACTCAATGAAGCAGAGACAACAGCAGCTACACATTATGGAGGAAATATGCTCCATAGAATCAGTTCAGGTAAGATACTAAAGAAACAAACCAAAAGCAAGCACATACACACACACAAACAGGAATCTCCATCACCTCTAGGTATGTGTGAAAGGAAGAAGATGAAGGAAAATCAGATTATAGAATTGTTACAATGTATTATCTAAAATATCCAGTTTTCAGCAAAATATTACGAGGCATGCAAAAAATTAAAATTCACCCACACACAAGAACAAAAATAGCAGTCAATACAAACTATTTCTGAGGAACCCAGATGAAGGACTCAACAAGGACTTCAAAGCAGCTATTACAAATATGTTCAAAGACCTCCCCTCCAAAAAAGTTTGAAGAATTAATGGAAAGTATAATGTCATGATTCACTAAATAGAGAGTATCACTCAAGGGAGAGAAATGATTAAAAAAAGAAAGAAAAAAAGGACCAAATGGAAGTTATGGAATTCAATAGTACAACAAATTACATGAAAAATTCATTTGAAGGCCTCAACAGCAGATTTGAAAGAATCAGTGGATTTGAAGACACATAAATACAGATTACAAATCTGAAGAACAGGAGAAAAAAATAATGAAGAAAAATAAACAGAATATCAGGGACCTGTAGGATACCATCAAGCATACAAATACATAACGGAATTCTAAGAAAGAGAGGAGTGAAAGGTGCAGAAAAAATATTTTTGAAGAAATAATGGTTAAAAACTTCCCAAATTTGATGAAAAACATTAACCCACATTTTCAAGATCCTCAAAGAATTCTAAGTAGGATAAACACAGAGAGCTCCACACATAGACACTTCATATGAAACTGCTGAAAGACAAAGCAAATGAGAATATCTTTAAAGTATCAAGGGTAAAAATCGCTCATCAGATATAAGGAAACGAAAATAAGATTAACAGCTAACTTCTAATCAGAAATAATGGAAGGCAAAAAACAGTGGAAAAAATTCAAGTGCTGAAAGAAAATAACAGCTTTCAAGGAAAATTTCTGTATCTAGCAAAAATACTCTCTAAAATGATGGCAAAATAAAGAAATTCTCCTATAAATAAAGACCAAAAGAATTCATCGTTACCATACCTGCCTCAGGAAAAATAAAGGAAATTCATAAGGATGGAAGAAAATGACAACAGAGAGTATATCAAATACACATTAAAAAAAAAAAAAAAAAAGAGTCCGGGCGCGGTGGCTCACGCCTGTAATCCTAGCACTCTGGGAGGCCAAGGTGGGTAGATCACTCAAAGTCGGAGTTCGAAACCAGCCTGAGCGAGAGTGAGACCCCCGTCTCTACTAAAAATAGAAATAAATTAATTGGCCAACTAAAAAGATATGGAAAAAATTAGCCAGGCATGGTGGTGCATGCCTGTAGTCCCAGCTACTCGGGAGGCTGAGTCAGAAGGATTGCTTGAGCCCAGGAGTTTGAGGTTGTTGTGAGCTAGGCTGACGCCATGGCACTCATTCTAGCCCAGGCAACAGAGCGAGATTCTGTCTCAAAAAAAAAAAAAAAAAAAAACAAAGAAAAAAAACAAAAAGAGCATTGGTAAAAGCTATTATGTGGGTAAATATAAGAAAGTATATAATTTTTCTCTTTTCTCAATTAACTTAAAAGACTACTGCATAAAACTTTTGTTATGATACTATGTTGTAGAGCAGTGGTCCCCAACCTTTTTGGCACCAGGGATTATCTTCCTGGAAATCTTTCCACAGACCAGGGGTTGGGTGGAGGGATGGTTTCGTGATGATTCAAGATCATTATATTTATTGTGTACTTTATTTTTCTTATTATTACATTGTTATAATGAAATAATTATACAGCTCACCATAATGCAGAATCAGTGGGAGCCCTGAGCTTGTTTTCCGGCAATTAGATGGTCCCACCTAGGGGTGATGGGAGACAGCAACTCATCTTACAGGAGGCGGAGCTCAGGCAGTGGTGTGAGCAATGGAGAGCAGCTGTAAATACAGATGAAGCTTCACTGGCTCACCTGCTGCTCACCTCCTGCTGTGTGGCTTGGTTCCTAACAGGCTGTGGATCAGTACCAGTCCACAGCCTGGGGGTTTGGGAACACAGTTGTAGGTATAAAGATGTAAGATATATATATATAAAGATGTAATATGTACATATATATGTGTATACATATTTTATTGCACAAAGAAGGAGGGAGAGAATGTAACTCTATGAACCAAAGAAATGATAGCAGGCCATACCTCAAACCAACAGAAAGAAATAAAGATTAATGGAAATCATAAGCATATAGGTTATTATATTTCAAAAAAATCATAAATATATTTTTGTCATTTCTTATTTTAACTTCTTAAAAAGACACAGGTTGTATAACAATTATAATACTGCATTGTATTTACGAGATATATAGAGGAAATGTTTATGATAATAATAGCATAAAGGAGGGTGACACGGAGTTAAATTGAAGCAAAGTTTGTGCATATTATTGGAATTAAGTTATTATTAAAAAATAGATTATGATAAGGTATGATGCATATTGTAAGCCATAGAGCAACCACTCAAAGTAAAAATATGGCAAAAACAATGGAAATATAATAAAACACTAAAAATCTTTTTAATACACAAGAGGTAGTAAAGAAAAATAATTGGAACAAAATATGAGACAAATAAAAATAAAAATGGAGACACAAATTTAATCATATCAATCATTACGTTTAATACAAATGGATTGAAAACTCCAAAAGAAAGATTATTAGACTGGGAAAAAAAAGAAAAGACCCAATTGT
Organism: Lepilemur ruficaudatus; assembly: GCA_963574885.1. Lineage (NCBI taxonomy): Eukaryota > Metazoa > Chordata > Mammalia > Primates > Lepilemuridae > Lepilemur > Lepilemur ruficaudatus. Next base: position 5,169 of record CAUYRT010107366.1, read on the forward strand.
GTGCTATCTATAAGAGATACACTTTAGAGCCAAATATAAAAATAAGTTGGAAAAAAAAATAATTGAAAAAGAAATACTATGCATACAGGACACATAAAAGAGATGAAGTAGGTATACTATCGGACTATCTGTAGGTATACAAAATAGACTTTAAATCATAACTGTTACTAGAGACAAAGACAGACACTTTATAAGAATAAAAGTGTAAATTCATCAAGAAGATACAACCATCATACACCTAACAAAAGAGTCCCAAAATACGTGGAGCAAAAACTAACAAAAAGAAAGGGAGAAATAAAATAATGTAACAATAATAGTTGAAGATTTCAATATACCATTCTAAATAATGAATAGGACATCTAGATAGAAAATTAACAATAATAAAGTAGACTTGAACAACACTGTCAAATTGACCTAACTAACACATATAAAACACTCTATCCAAAAACAGTGGTGTACACGTACACATCCTTTTCAAGTATATATAGTTTACATTATCTAGGATAGAGCATATGCTAGGCCATAAAATAACTATCAGTAAATCTAAAAGGACTGATATCACTTAAAGTATATTTTTGGTATTGGTAATTAAATTAGAAATTAACAACACAAGGAAATCTGGGAAATATACAAATATTTTGAAATGAATCAGCAGTCTTTTAAATATCCAATGAGTCAAAGAATGCATCATATGAGAAATTTTAAAATACTTTAGGCCGGGTGCGGTGGCTCATGCCTGTAATCCTAGCACTCTGGGAGGCCAAGGTGGGAGGATCGCTCGAGGTCAGGAGTTCGAAACCAACCTGAGCAAGAGCAAGACCCCGTCTCTACTAAAAAAATATAGAAAGAAATTAATTAGCCAACTAAAATATATAGAAAAAAATTAGCTGGGCATGGTGGCACGTGCCTGTAGTCCCAGCTACTAGGGAGGCTGAGGCAGAAGGATTGCTTGAGCCCAGGAGTTTGAGGTTGCTGTGAGCTAGGCTGACGCCACAGCACTCTAGCCTGGGTAACACAATGAGACTCTGTCTCAAAAAAAAAAAAAAAAAAAAAAATTTTAACTGAATGAAAATAAAAACACAATATATCTAAATTCATGGACTTCAGGTAAAGCAGTGTTATAAACATGTACATTAAAAGGGAAGAAAGAATAAACCAATAACAGATACACTCACCTTAAGAAACCAGAGAATGAGGAAGGGGAGGGACTACTAATGAAACCTTTCGAGAAGTCATGAGAATCTTCTAATATGGGATTGTGGTGATGGTTATACAACTCTGTAAAATGATAACTCATTGAATTATACACTTAACATGAGTAGATCTTACAGCATATATATTACACTTCAATAAAGGTGGGTTTTTTTTTTTAAGTGTGTGGGAAAACTGACTAGAAAGAAATAGGCCAAAACCTATGTGTTATTATGTTAGAATGGCAGAAGTATAAGTATTATTTCTATTTCTTACATATTTTACAATAAAAATTCTTATTTAAAATAAAAAAACAGTGTTTCTACTTTTTATACACATTGAGCTTTATACACATTAAAGACTGTATTAAATGTATTAAAGGGGTCTTCAGATAGCCATCCAATTTAACTTCCTGCCTGAAGGTAAGAATATAACTAATTCATGAAAAATGGGATTTTATACAGGCTGTTTTTAGATATCTTAATGGTGATAAAAATCCCAGGGAACCACATTCACCCCAACCCCTTTTAGCTGTACTCACTTAAAAGGCTCCTTAGAGCATCTATTCATTTCAGGAATTTCTTCCTGGTGTCTAATGTCAATCACCTTTGGCACAATTTAAATTCGTTTCAACACAATGGATCTTCTGAGATTTGTGTTCATAACCTAGTTCTTCCACTTACAGCACCGTGCAACATTGTTCTTCTATGTCTTCATCATATAATGGAAAAAATAATGATAGTGTTGCAAAAACCAAATGATATAATACATATAACATGCTTGGAATAGTACCCAGCATGTAGTAAGCATTTACTAAGAATTATTAAGGAGAAATGAAGAAAACAAAAGCCCTTTGAAGGAAAGTGGTGATGGCAGGGTGACTGAACCAAGTTATCCAAGTTTGCATTACTTCATAAAAGAAGCTGGGTTATCTGAAGTGGCCTAAATACAGCAGAAAGCATGTTAATGCTTGTTACATGTAACATATAATTCTTAAAAAGGTATGGAGAAGGATTCAGTTTCCTGTTGAACAATAGCTTATAATCATACAAGCAATAGAATAGCTTTTAATAGATGACATAAATGTTCAGCCATGTCATGGATGAATAGACATTTACATGTTCAATTGAATAAATGGGTTGCTTTGCTTTGATTAGTCCTACTTGGATTAATTAAAATATTTCCATTTCTTCTAGTAGTCACTGCTCTCTGTATAGTTTATAGAGGCTGGAGATGGATTTTTTAATACTGTTTACCAACTGTAAGGTTTTGATGGACACTTTAATCATGCAATACAACTGCAAAATCTTCCACTGGGAGCTATACAAGTCTTGAACCAAATTGAGAAAAGAAATTACATGAACACAGCCATTTTATGTTGGTACTAACTTGAGAAAAAAGACCAGAAAAAGTTCATTAATACAATCATTTTGTATCAAATAATTTTTTAAACATCTTAATCTTCCTTAAAATATCTTACATACTAATCAGCAGTTTTGATGACTTGTTGTGTTTTGCTACAAATAACATTGTTAGTTGGTAAACTTTCAACTACATCTGAACTTTTGAATCGATGTTAAAAGACCAACATTTCCCTAACCACTTGTAAATCTGAAGCTCAAGTTGCAGCCACCTTGTAGAATTTCACAGGGTCTTCAACATCTGGAGTACCAGAATAGATTATAAGCTTTTATATAAGAAGGCTCCTGGGACATGGAATGAATTCCGTTCTCTTTTAGGCAGAATGACTACCCATCAAGGATGCTAGAGAGGAAATTCAAGCACTAAAAACATCTCTAGATAATCTTTTCAAGAAATGTACAGTTCTGACATCATGTTGGTCTAGTATTTGGGAGGAGATTTCCTAAATTCACTTTTAAAAATTGTTTAGCAGAAAATAAGTAGGAGAGACAGACTAAGATACTGAAAATTCTAAGTGATTTTATTTCTTTCTATTTGTATCTGGACATATTAAAACCAAAAAGGGACAATGATTTGACCTGCTCTGGTGTTTTATCAATTGCTGGCCCAAATTTATTTTAAAAGGGAAAATTCTCCCTTAAACCCAAGACTTAATACAATAGTTGTTTTTACGGGGAAGTTTTAAGTCCTTAAATAAGCTTCTTAAACTGAGAAGAAACATAGGCTTTCAATTAACAAGACCAAGCCTGTGTAGAAGACAGTACAGTCATGCATTGCTTAACAACGGGAATACCTTCTGAGAAATATGTCCTTAGGTGATTCTGCTGTGCAAACATCACAGAGTGTACTTATACAAACCTAGATGGTAGAGCCAACTACACACCTGGTATAGCCTATTACTCCTAGGCTATAAACCTATATAGCATCTTACTGTATTGAATACCGTAGGCAATTGTAACACAATAGTATTTGTGTACCTAAACATATATAAACATAGAAAAGGTACAATAAAAATATGGTATAAAAAATAAAAAATAGTACACTTGTATAGGGCATTTACCATGAATGGAGCTTGCAGGACTGGTAGCAGCTATGGGTGAGTCAGTGAATAGTGAGTAAATGTGAAGGCCTAGGACATTACTATATACTACTGTAGACTTCACAGACACTGTACACTTAGTGTATAAATTTATATTTTTAAATTTGCTTTCTTTAATAAATTAACCTTAGCTTACTATAACTTTTTTTACTTCATAAACTTTTCAAATTTTTTAAACTTTCTGACTCTTTTGTAAATAACGTTTAGCCTAAAACACAAACACATTGTACAGCTGTACAAAAATATCTTCTTCCTCTATAATCTTATTCTATAAGTATTTTTCTATTGTTAATATTTTTATTTTTAAAAATTTTTTTGTTAAAAGCTAATACACACATTAGCTTTTTTGTTAAAAGCTAATACACACATTAGCCTAGGCCTACAAAGGGTCAGGATCATCAATATCTCTGTCTTCTACCTCCACATCTTCTCCCACATGGAGCTTTCATCTCCTATAACAACACCCTTCTTCTGGAATACCTACTGAAGGACCTGCCTGGGGCTGTCTTACAGTTAATTTGTTTTTTAATAAGCAGAAGGAGCACACTCTCTAAAATGACAATAAAAATTATAGTGTAGTAAATACATAAGCCAGCAACATAGTCTTTTATTATCAAGTATTATGTATTGTACATAATTTTATGGGCTATGCTTTTATCTAACTGGCAGTACAGTAGGTATCTTCACACCAGCATCAACACGTAACATGCTGGGTTATGACCTTACCATGGCTACGATGTTACTAGGTGATAGGAATTTTTCACCTCCATTATAATCTTATGGGAACACTGTTGTATATGAGGTCAGCTGTTGACCAAAACATAATTATGCAGTGCATGACTGTATAGGGAATGTAAACTGAACTACACAAGCACTGCTTCCCAAATGACATTAAATGCTGCCTAATTTTTTTTCCACACGTTACACATGGAGTTCACTATTAAATAAGGATTATATAACAACCATGAAAAACAATGACAATGCAAATTTCCAGGCAAAGAAATACTACCATAAAGCAGAGCAAAGAACATTCAAGTACTTTATGAGCTGGTTTGAAAACAGTAGGTGAGAGCTGGTTTGAAAACAGATAGATGAGAACATTCCCAGTCTGAATAATAAAAGCTAGTTCTCTTCTCAATGTATATTGTAGTTGGTTTCTTCATATTTTGGGGATATTTTAAAAGCAGCAGCAGGTCAGGTGCAGTGACTCACACCTGTAATCCTAACACTTTGGGAGGCTGAGGCAGGAGGATCAAGGAGTTCAAGACCAGCCTGGAAAATATACTGAGATCCTAACTCTACAAAAAATAAAAAAAAATAGCCAGACATGGTGATGTGTGCCTATAGTCCCAGCTATTCAGGAGGGTGAGGTGGAAGGATCACTTGAGCCCAGGAGTTTTAGGTTGCAGTGAGCTCTGATCATGCCACTACACTCTAGCCCAGGCAACAGAACAAGACCCTGTCTAAAAAAAATCCAAAAAACAAAAAAGCTGTAGGCAGAAACTTGAACTGTAATATTCATAGAATAATTTCCTAACCTTGTAGTGAAGTTAAGTGAGTTCATGAAGTATCTTGAGATCCTTAAATAAATATAACTATCAGTTACAGCATATTACTAAAGAAAATGGGGTCATCCTTTATCATTTGGTGTTTTACTATAAGAAAAAGTCAGCTACATTTTAATCATAAATGTTAAAAGTAATCCTTAAATTCTTTAGTTCTGTTCCCTCCTTTATAACAGAGAAACAAATTTTGCATGTTCCCATTGAACATCTGCACTTCTAATCCATTTTTTTCCCTACCAAGAGAGACTGGAGACTAATCTGTATCTTGATCAGAAAAAATGTTACAAAGCAGCTTCACCTTTTTTCACTCCTCAAACACCCTTCCTAACTTGGATATCTGTATTTGCCCACTGACAACTAAAGCGGCAACAATAAGAGGTAAGAAAAAATGTTATTTAATTGCTTCAGTCCCTGTCTCAGTTTCCTCTTCTGTAAAAGAGGAAATAGCTATTGCAAAGATTTTATATAGATAAAATAAATATGTAAAATGCTAGAGCATAATAGACATTTAAGAAATGTTAATATAAAAATTTAATCCAGAGGCCATTTAATTTTATAATAATTAAGGAATACACACATACACACGTATATATATATATATCTATATATATATGAACAATTTTTTAAATGTTTTCCTTAATAGAACATATACTTTCCTCTGGGAAAATAACTGCATTTAGATCCTTCTGCTTGTAATAATACTATAACAAGCAAGAAAACACAAAATATATGATGATGAAAGGCCAAAACCAAATGATAGGTTCTATATGATTCCATTTATATGAAATTCCAGAATAGGTGGAAGTAATCTACAGCAGAGAATATTAGAACAGTGGTCCCTCTAGAAGTGGGCTGGGGGCTAGGACTGACTGGGAAGGAACTTTCTGGAGTGATAATAGCTTTACATATCTTGGAGAGATTTAGGTTATATAAGAATAAATCTTGCCAAATCTTAGAGAATGTGCATTTAATGTTGGAACAGTTAATTGTACATAAATTTTACACCAAACAAAAAACTGCAAGCCAATATCAAATTCTAGTAATTATATGTATGTATAAGTTTTTATGAGACTATATCTCCTGATGATGAAATATACTCTGAAATAAACCAAAAATAAAATGGAGTAATAGATGGATAGATAGAAGGATAAATATACAATAAAACAGCATAGGAATTTTTTTTTTTTTTTTTTTTAGAGTCAGGGTCTAGCTCTGTCACCAAGGCTGGATTGCTGTAGCACATTCATAGCTCACTGTAACCTCGAACTTCTGGGCTCAAGCAATCCTCTTGCTTCAGGCTTCTGAGTACCTGAGACCACAGCTGAGAACCATCCTGCCTGGTTAAATTTTTTTTTTTTTTTCATTTACTGGGGGTATATATGGTCTTGCTATATTGCCTAGGCTGGTCTCGAATTTTTAGCCTCAAGTGATCCTCCTGCCTCAACCTCCTAAGTAGCTGGGATTACAGGCATGAGCCACTGCACCCAGACCAAAATATTAATGGTAGAATATAGGTTGTATTTGTGTATTAACTATAACATTCTTTAAAACTGCTACATGTTTAAAATTTTTATGAGATGAAATAAATGAAAGAATTAGAGAAAATGAGAAATGATATGAAAAACTGACTCACGGTTGATAATTTTCACCATCCCCAAACTCCCCTCCACTGTGAAAGAAGGCACCATGGCCTTAATATCTTTTTAAAGGTCGACAGCCTTTTCCGTCAGGATCAGCTAATAGCCCATAATTTTTATGCATCCTTACCTATCAGGGCATGTCTTAGCAGATCATCTCATTCAGCTGAAATGACCTCCCTCTTCTAAACTTGTAAACAATGGTAGATTCTGTCACAGTGACATTTACCATTTACCACCTAATATTGTGTGTCTCAGTCCTATCTATATGTCCTTTCTAGCTCAACTGTAAGCTTCTGCAGGGGGCAGTGACTTTGCTTTCTTTATCTCTGAATATCCCTCAGTGCTTAGCACTCTACCTGACACATACCAGATACTCAAGAAATAACGAGTGATTCTGTCTGGCATCTAGCAGGTGGAGGAAGAAGGGTTGGAAACTACAGTTTGTAGGCCAAAACCAACTCACTGCCTTTTGTATAGTCCATGAGTAAAGAATGGTTTTCATATTTTTAAATGGTTGAAAAAAATCAAAATAATATTTTATAATAAGCAAAAATTACATCAAATCAAATTTTTTGTCCACAAATAAAGTTTTATTGTAACACTGCCACACTTATTCATGTATTGTCTATGGCTATTGCCGCACTACAACATCAGAGTTGAGTCATTGTGATAAAGACTGAATGGCCCACAAAGCCAAACATATTTACTATCTGTCCCCTTAAAGAAAAAGTCTGCCAACTCTTGTACCAAAGAAGAAACTATTGATTAATTCTAAAGACTTAGTCCTACAATGTAAGTCTTAGACTTACATGACTCAACCACATGGGATTTAAGTATATTTAAGGAAGTGGTTGCTAGTTTGATGTAAAATTTGGTCTTCAAAAGGAAAAAAAAAATTACTGTTTGTCCTCCTTAATTCCTGTTCAAATCTCAAAACAAATGTTATGCACCAAAGCCATTCCATGGATGAGGAGAAGCCTTTTACTCTGTGATGCCTATACACTCAGAATTCTGAAATATTTTTTTTTTTTTTTTTTTTTTTTTTGGCTAGCTCTTAAAGGAGAACTTTTCCACATCATATAACTCACTTTTATTGGAGAATGCATGAGCGACAGTTTTGTGGATTATACAACATGTTGTTCTGGCTAATTAGTTTACTAGCAATTAAAAATAAAATCATGGCAGAGGGCCACTTGTCAATTTCACCTTGTCATAAATTTGCTTGATGCTCATTGTGTCTTAAATAAAAATGTATCACTAGCAATGAGAGAGATGTTTTCCATTGGATTTTATTCCATCATTTGGTATAATTATTCCTGACAATTTGCCCATCATACAGTATGTCTCTCTCCAGAAGGAGAAAAATACTACTTTGTGTTCTTGTGATCACAAGTCTAATTGAGCAGAAAACAAATCTGTTTTAAAAATGAGAGAAAGAGACAAGCTACTGTTTTACTCTGTTAAAAATAATATAATATAAAGAACAAAATGACAAGAAAATATGGTAGCAACTAGTACTCTAAATCTCAATACTGTTTTTTTCTTAAATATCGAGACTTTTTCCACACAAAAAAAGTTGAGATCATGATTTTATAAGACAGTGATGAACTGCAGGTATACATCACTAGGTCTTCACATTGGTTTCCCAGTTTTGGGTAAGGGTAGGGTATAGATGATGGTCAGCTGGTTATCAGAAGGTAAGCAAAAGATGTTTGGCAGAGGAGCAATCCCCTCCCCCATCTACTGGGAATGAAGAAAGTAGGTGCCATGGTTGTATAATAATTTCAGCTGACAAGTAACATTAGCATTATTGCACACTTTGTGAATTAAGTAATGATTTAATTAGTACCAGTCTGAATGGTCATATAATGTTGTAATTAGAAGGCTGAGACAAAAAATAATTGGTGGAGGTGGGGCTGGGGCTTGGTAGAAAATTAACAAAATGAATGGAATACAGTAAGTGGGAATGTGTGCTTCAGTCGCTGGATCACAGGCCATGAGGGCCAGGACCATGACTTCCTCTAGTGTACATTGCTTCAACCATCTCAATGTGCCCCAGCAAATTAGGCACTTGTGTTTTTGTTCTTACTCCATTACAGGGAAGTCAGCACTGGGCTGTAAATCTTTCCTTTCTCCTTTAGGCAAAGATTGGGAAAATCATTCTCCTTTTCTTCAATTCACCTTATTTCTGAGGTGAGAGAAAAAGTAAAATGCCACCTGCTTCAAAGTACTAAGTTAGGAATGATGATAGTATTCAACAGAGAACTGTCTCACTGTCACCCTCGGTGGATGAATATAGAGAAGAGCTATGAAAAGTTCTATGAAACAGGAACTCAAGAGCTAAAGCATTAGCTGCCCTATAACTTAACTAGCAGTTGCTTTGTTTTCTTGTAGACACTGGATCATGGAGTAGTGTATGCATGTGCAGGACTGCAGATCATCTTGCTGTGTCTTTCTTGTCTCTCTTATTTTTCTCTGTGTCTAGACCTTTAAAGTGCAAAGTTTGCTTTAACCAACCCATCTATATCAGTCAGCATTCAGGTCAAAAAAACATAAACCACTTGAAAAAATCTTGATCAGAAGGGGTTTGAAATAGAGAATGCACCTCTTACAGAAAGCACTGGACAGGGTTGAAGTGTGGCCTTTCTTCTGCCACAAACAGAAAGCCATTGTTGGAAAACCTGAGCTGCAGATAACACTGGGCAAAGCTGCTATCTGGGTTCAAGAAATCACATCATAACTGCCTTTTAACATCCAGGAAGCTGGTGATTGGAAACCGAAACACCAATGCAGAAAAATCATACTTCTCCTTAATCTTACTTGTCAAGTAAAAAGAGCAAAAGCCAAGGATGAGTGGCCTCTACCTCATTTCCACCGTCCACCTCAGTTCTACTGTATAACTAATTCATATCCAGAATTCTAGCTGCAAGAGAGTCTAGGAAATAAAAACTTTATTTGCAACTAAGAAAGGAAACCAGAATGAACTAGAAAGGAAAAGTGGGTAACACTCAGCCACATCTACCATACTATATAACTGCCTATTGAACCTCTCAGTTAATTTTTCCTTCCCTCCTTCAGCTGCTTCTGTCTAACTGGGCTCGACATGTAAATCTTAATTTTCTTCTAACAATTCTATCTTGGCCACATTCCTTATCTTCCTGTCCCCATCTTGACAGTGACTGCATACAACAGAAGATCCTAGGTTACATGAGCACCGCTGGAAAGAAAGATGGGAACATCTGTGAATGTTGAGAAGACAAACACATAAGATTGCAAACCAATATCCTCCACCAACTTACGTTCTCTGTGGTTTTATTCTGGAGTGTGGAGATAATATTTTTCCTTGCTAATAAAAGCTGAAGCATGGCAAATAAAACTTCCAGATGATTAGTCCAAACAATGATAGTAGCCAGAAAAAAAGAATACAAAAGAAAAAAAAAAACCTATCAAAGATACCTCACAGAAATATAATGAAAGATACACGGCTAAAAAGTACACTAGGAAAATAAATTTTTTTGAAACAGTGAACTGCACCTTAAATTAAAGAACAAGTAAGATGAGAAAGAAAGCAAGGGAAGTATCAAGGCCAATACAATATATGGTAGTGTGTACCACTAAAGAATACAGAGGGGAATTTTTACATATTTGAATTTTGAAAAATCAAAACTAGGCTCTCTTATTCAGGAAGCGGAGGATAATCTGCTTCAGAGATACGCACTGCATCCAACAAACCTGTCTGTGAAGCACAGGTCCTGGGAGTAATTGATTTATCCATACATCTGCACTTTATAGCTTTCCCCCAACACCTGGGGCTCTAGTACAGTTCAGGGTCTCGTATCAATAGACTAACCTGAACAGAAGAACAAGAATTTATGCCAAATGACAGGTACAAGGAGTAAATGATATACAATCAGGAGGAATAACAGGGTAAGTGACCAACTAGTCAAACACAAGCATTCCAAAGATGGGGACACCAAGTTCACAGTGGTTGTCTTAGTTTGAGTTCTTCCAAACTCAGACCCTGACAAGTTTATTTAGGAGATAAAGTGAGAAATAGCAGGAATGTGGGGAAGAAAAGGACAGCAGGTAGGGAATAAATGGTGTGTGATTAAGCCAACTACCACCATGGGCAACCATCAGTCAACGCCAGTGGAGAGACTCTGGAAGCCATAGAATGCATACCTCAGAGCTATCCCACTTACAGAGCAAGAGAGATGGTAACTTCATACAGTCATTGAGGGAGGATTGCTCAGGTAGGTGTTAATTCCCCCTTAGTTCCCACCTACCCTTTGGGAAAAGCAGAATTCAATGACCAGAGAAACCCCCTATGAATGAATAGAGGGCCTAGCAGGTGGAAGGAGGGCCAGTGTACACTAAAGAGAAAGGGCAAGGGAGGTGTGGGTAGGGCACCAGGAGCATCTGCTAGGGCTGATTTCTTTAAAATGAAAGTAATCAAGTATTAAGCAAATAGTAGGACTGAGACTTTAAGCCAGTCATATACATTTGAGGATCCACATTTGTTTCCAACACTCTTCCCATATTAAACGTAAGACAATTTGTGCATACTGGAAATTTGGGACTTGAAGGAGAATACCCACAATTTGACGTGTGGTGGGGAGGACTGAACAGTTGCAGTACCCAGGAATGAAACCATTAAAATATTACAGAGTAGAAAAATCCAAAGATCTTCTTAGGACACAACATAGCTCTAGCATTTAAGGATAGAAATGCTAAAGAAAACTGAGGTAGAATATAGGGATTCCGAAATATTTCATTTTTCAATTCATCAAATTCTCAATGGGCCACCTTTTAAGTTGCTGTGTTAAGTTCTCAGCAAATGACAATCAAAACAGGGATTAGGGAAAGTCTGTGATTTAAGCCAAATTGTACTGTTCAACTGAAACAGAAGATAACCTGAATAAAAGAATTCTAATGCAATGCATTTTATAAGCTTATGACCTCTAACCTTGATGCTCAGAAAGCAATCATGAGATAGGTACAAAAAACATTTCATCATCTTCAACATGAAATATTACTACCATCTACACAATTGCTCAAGCCACAAACCTAGGTGCCGTGTCATCCTTAATGCTTCCCTTTCTCTCAAGTTAGACTGATCATAAGTCCTGTCCACTTCAACCCGAGAGCTCTCAAATTAATCCACCACTATCTCCAGTGCCGCCACCACTGTCAGCCAGGTTATCTCCTATACTGTTGTAGTCTCCTAACTTGTCTCTCCAACTACTCTGCCAAACATTTTCCAAAACATTCTCCACAAAGGGATGTTTTTCCAAATATAAATCAATCTGGTTGAGTCAATCCCTGCCTAAAATCCTTCAGTTCTCACTGCCCTTAGAATGATATCTATCATTCACATTTGGTGTTATATGGCTCTGTGGAAACACAGTCCTGGTAACCTCATGGCTATTTTACCCCCTGCCTTCTCCATGACTCTAATGAGCCATCTGGTCTGTAACTACAGTGATGTCTGTGATGTCCCTCCAGCCCCTCTCTTCACCTAGCTGAATTCCAGCCACCTTTCAAACCTCAACTTAAACAATACTGCTGAGGAGGGGAGGGACGTGAGGGAGGGTTCCAAACTTTCAGACAAGGTGGGATTTCCAGGTTATGCTCTTTCACACATTCCTAAACTTTTTCACATAACTCTGCCCTTGTGTAGCTAATATTTGTAAAATGTTTGCCTTTCCATGGTATATATCATCTTCATAAGGGAAGAGATCACATTGGTTTTGGTCATCATCACATCCCCAACACATACCACACTGGCTAACACAAAGCATATGACTCACTGTCTAGTATTTAGCAGAATATGACCAAGGGTACCCCTCCTTTAGCTGATGACAGATATTGGGCAAAGAATCAAAGTTACTACATGAGAACTTAATGTAAGATACAATAGCAGGAACTTTTCCAAGAGGCGTCAAATAACATGCAAGAACAAATGAAGTAAATGAATTCTAAGGACTTGGACGACTATACCACAACTCAGGTATCTATCTTTTAGAAGTGTTCCGTAAACTCCGGAGTTTGTAGCCTTGGAAACTTTAGATATCACCTAAAGTTAAAGGAATTCATATATTTAGAATTCAGACTATGATTTCAAAGATAAGCTACCAAAGTCATGTGAATAATATACTAGGGTTTTCTTTCTCAATAACTATCACATAGCTGTAAACCCATAAAGCAATAATTCTAGAAACCTTTACTGCTTATATACATTAAGCCAAACATACAGTTCCAAGGTATCAGAGTGACCATTCCAGAAACCTTCTATACACCGTGTCTGGGAAAACCATGAATTTTCAAAAAGCTAGTAGTGACATGCTGCACATAATTTTTACACATTAGCCTACTGCTAGCTGTCGGGGAGTATGTATTATTCAAACAGGGTGCACATTCAATAATGGAAAGGGTGAGGAGAGATGCTGCCTTTAATTTTAATGTGCCTGACATACTGGGAAAAATTATTGGCATCTGTATGTGTACGACTGACTGTTTTGTGGAACATGTGTTGTATGCAACACTGTTTATTATCAGTAAATGAAGCCAAAAGCTAAGTTGAAAATGAATGCTAAATTAAAAATTATATAAAATGGAGTAAAATGATTTAATTAACAGATTATAAGTGAAATGTTGCAGTGCAAGAATGAGCTTGGGAAAAAACAGAAAGAAAAAAATGTGGTGAGTAGAATCCTGTCTTTTCCCTTTATTTGCTCAGAGATACTAATGTAGTCACATGATGTTTGCCAGTTTTTATCCATAGCCCCTGTGACAGTCAATAAACTTGCTTAATTAAGCCACCATTGTGGAGTACAGAGTTTGAAACAAAATGCCTTTTGTTTTAAAGTAAAAGGGAGGAAAAACAAAATATACTGTATTGTCCAAAAAATTTAGCTATTTCAAAGACCCTAGATATGTAACTAGGTCCAATCCTCCTCTGTCAGCATCAAACAAACCTTTCTAAAAATACAGCAGTTACTTTCTGGAATGAAAAGATACAAATATTTATGGACCACCGAGTGCCAAACACTGCCCCAGGTACTTTGATATCTGCTTTCTCACTCTTATGATCATATTTCATGTATGACCATTATGATAATTCTGCAACTTGAGAGAGGTTATAGTATTTGCTAAGGCCATTCCAGAAGGACAAATAAAGTCAGAATTCAAACTCAGGCCCATTGACTCTAAAATCCATGCTATTTCCCCTTTTCTATGTGGTCTTCTTCTAGGATCCCTTAGGAAAGAAACCATGAGTACCCAAAGAAAACTATTTCCCATTTTAAGAGACATCTCCTATGAGTTCTCTTACCCCACAGTATATGATACCTATCCCTAATTTAGGCAACAAAGTACTTTTCCTAAAGAAGACAAGAAAATATTCATACACTAGTACTGTTTAAAGTTGAAGTGCACTTAAAATAGTAACTTTTGTATCATTTCATATTTTATGATTATATCTATTTACTTTTTATCCTTTAAAACATTTTATTGATATACAATATATATAGATATTTTAGGGGTACATGTGATTATTTGATACACTCATATAATGTGTAAAGATCAAATCAGGGTAATTGGGATACCCAGCACCTCAAATATTTATGTTCCCTTTATACTAGCAACATTCGAATTATTCTCTTTCAGCTATTTTGAAATATACAAAAAACTATTGTTAACTATAGTCACTCTACTGATCTATCAAACACTAAGCTTTATTTCTTATAACTGTATATATCTATTTACTTTCTACATATAGATGATGCTCTGAAAAGCCCAAGTTTGAGATATTTATATAGTCGAAATTAAGAAAAAAGAAAGAGATATAAAATTACTGAATTACAAGAATAAAAATGACTTGATGACACTTTCTATTCAGTGTACCTAAATGGACACACGCATGATGCAGTGCTGCAGGACTCAACATATATATTTGTTCCTAAAAGGAGATATGATAAGAGAAGAGGAGAAGCAAATCAATGATCTCTTTTTAAAGTAACGAATCCAGAGATCTTTATTCCAAACTTTTGTTGCTTTTGCCTACCAAAAAAAGTAATTAAAAATTTTTGTAACACAAAACAAACTCTGGATGTTTCCAATTTTTTAGAAATTTATAATAATGTGAGGAAACAGAAATAAATCCAAGTGCTCCACATCGCCATATGTTGCCTGAGCTAGGTAACACAGAAGTATGCAAATCAATGCAGAAGGTTGGTCCCAGCTTCCCTTCTAATGGAGCAGAGGGAAAAGAAAATAATTCTGACAGAGGATGAATCCCAACTATGAGTTGGTGAAACCGCTAAGCAGATGCCAAGAGTTCAGACTGCCAGACAACTGATTTCTCTCCCCATACTGTAGGAAAAGCACAATGCAGCAACTAGGGAAAACAAGAGAGAGAGTTCAAGCAGGTGAAAAACGATGGTATCTTTGGTCTCCAAATTTGGCATCAATTCATTCCCTTTTGTTAACACTCAGCAGTGCTCTTATCCTGTCACCATAATACTAGCCTTAAATAAGGTCTTTCCACTTTCATGGAAAGGCTTGCAGTGTGCAAAGTTTGAAGCCTTTTTTCCCCACAGGTCTGAGTTGTTATTGACACTCTATTGTTGCAAAAAAAAAAAAATCTATTTGATTTGTTCTCTTTATAACGCTCTCAGTAAGAAACTCTTTCACTTTTCTTAAAAAAAAGTCACAGGGTGGAAGAGTTGCAGTGAGAGAGAAAAAAAACTGTAAGAGGAAATAAAGGGAAAATGAAAGGGTTAAAAATAAACACTTTTACTACGTCTGCTTATAAGGATAAATACATAGAATTTTTTCCCTTCAGTACTGCTAAAATGGTCTGGCATGTCTGAGAGTAAATCGATACTAAGCATGGTCCAGGCGAGACTGCCATCTTATATGAAGCACCAACTATAAAATAGACACAAAAGACACATGATACTCTCCGAGGTCCCCAGCAGCCATAATATCCATCCTTGGTAGTTCATTTGACATTGACTTTCCCTGCTTCCCAATCTCTTTTTTTCTTAGCCCTCCTCCCAATTTCTCCTCCTCCTCTCTCTACACAGCAATGCTCTAGCTTTCCAAGATTCACCAAGGAGGTAAACCCCGCGGGAAAGGTTTACCTTGGGAATAAATCCTGTGTTTCCCAAGAAGAAATGATGTATATAATGGAAAAATACAATGACGAGCTTATAAGGACACGAGCTTGGTTCTCAAGGAGCCCAACCAGAAGATTCTTAAATGTTACTGCATGTGTAAAATGGACACTGGGTTTCCTGATTAGATCTTATCACGGTTATTTCAAATGGCTTCTTTCTTCTACCACTTGCTAACCTTCGCCTCCGCCAGAGTGCATAGACAAAAGAAAAAGACAAAGAACCCTTTCCCCCTCTCTTGGCCCCTTCCAGATGTATTCTTTAGAGCCATGAATCCACAGAAGCTTTTGAATTTAGATAACTTTTATGGTCAAAGCTAAAAACCTTTGCTGGTAATAGGAAATGTCATATGGAATCCACTGGGTAGTCATAATTTCCATTTATAAATAGAAAATATAAAGAGGGTGTCTTATCTGGGTGATTTAATACATGTCTCTGCTTATTACTGTTTTCAAAGTGCCTTTTGCACAAATCTGATTTCAACTGTGCAATAAAGATTCATTATCCTTTTACATAGCAGGCTTTGCATTTCTATGCAGGATCTAATTACGAAAATACGAACTATTCTATAAACAGATGCTAATCGTGAAAGGAAAATGCTTTCATTTTAGAAAGAAGGCATTGCTAAAACTTCACTCAGAAAAGCGCTGCATCTGCATGTAGAATAAGGAGGTAGAGAAGTGAGAAGGGTTATTCTTGACAAAAGCTATGTAAGTACAACTGGAGTAAAGGTCCCCAGCAAGTTACTATAAAATTGGGGTGAGAGACAGAATGCACATAATTTAACTCCTATACCCCTAATGTAATTTTTTTTCACATGAATTGAATCAGTTTCTTAAAATATTGTCCTTATTTTGTTTTGTTTTCTTACAATAATCTCCATTATTTTCATAATGGGGGAGGAGACAATTTCAATAAACAGTATCAGAATAAAAAAAAATCCCTTCTTTTTGGAGAAAGTAGCTAAACACCCAGTTTTGGGGAATAACTGACAAATAATACTAAAATAGACTGGAGAGACCAACTGTAAAAAACATACTGGGTGCTAGGTTATTTTTTCATTTCATTAATGGATTACAGTAGAGGAGAAATAGAAAGGTGTAAGTCCTGATTATATTCAACTTCTCCACAGCACTGACATGGCTGGCCATGAAACACTTCTGCTTGTTTATGAAGTACTTTTTTTCTATTTCCATAAACCCTTGCTATCTTACATAGCAAGAAAAATGCCCATTCAATCATAAATTATTGAACATAGGATTTTATGAAGTTCACGGAGTTAAGAAGATCTGATTTAGCCTCTTCATATTTTAGTTTACTCAATTGCATGACAGAAATAACCAACTGCCCTGCCTTTCTCAGATGCCCTGCCTCCACCGTCACCTTCACCAGGTCTTCCTCCTTACCAGGCCGCCTTCTTTATTTACATTCTCCTCCTAGGGGATCCAAACAGTCCCATGGCTTTAAATCCCACATGCTGATGACTCTAAAATTTTTATCTCCACCCTGGACATCTTCACAATCTCCTAGACTCTTTAACTGACCAGTTGACATCATTCTTGGCTATCAATTGGCATTTATTTCATAAGATAGCATAATAAAATTATTGATTTCTTGCTTTCCACCCTACAAATTTATCCCATAAAATCTTTCCGTATGTCTATAAATCAGCCATCCAGTTACTCATGCTAAAATCCTGGAAGTCATCCTTGATTCCTCTTTTTTCTTTATCAATACATCTCATATCCAATCCACTTAAGTCCTGTCAAGTCTATATCCAAAATAAGCACAACTGCAACCACTTAACATTTCACTGCTACAATCCTATTCTTAAACTACCACCATTTCTCTTCTTGGCCCATGCAAGCTTATCTTTAGCTTCCACACCTGTGAGCACATGGTCCATTCTCCACACAACAGTCAACATTTTTCTAGAGCAAAAATCAGTTCACATCACTCCCTAGGTTAAAACAGTCCAAGGACTTCCCATTGCAGCCAGCTTTAAATCCAAATTTATACCCATAGCCTTCAAAAGCTCTACATGAGTCTTCCTCTTTTACCTCTACTCTCTTCCCTTGAACACCAAATTCCAGCCACATGGGCTTTTTTTGTGTCCCTCAAACACATCAAGACTGTTAGTGCCTTAGGGGCTTAGTGCTTATTCTTTCTTCTGGTTGAACACCTGCACCTCCTCCAACCACTCTGCAAAAGGCCTTCCTGTCATTCATCCCTTAACTTAGATCCTCACCACCTGTCCTATCGCATTAGCCCACATTATCTTCTCCACAGCCTCACAAGTGTCTGAATTAATGATTTACTTCTTTATGTGTTTACTATCTATTTTTTCACCCCAGAATGTTAGCTCCTTGAGAGCAGAGTTTCTCTGCTTGTTCAGCACTATATTCTCAGCATAAATAATAATGCCTGGCTCAGAGTAGATGCTTAATATAAATGCTTTTTAACTGACTGACTTTTAACTAACCCAAATTTGCCCATAACACAACAAAGGATAATGTGCAATTACTCTTAAAATCTTTGTAATACTGCAATGCTGGGGGTGGGGGGACCCTTGCAATACTTCAATGCTGTGAAGGCCTTAAAAACTGTTCCATATTTTTCACTTTATTCTAGTTATTTAATTAGTAATCTAGTGATTTCATGGGGTTGTCAATGTGCATTTCCTGACTTGCTCCTTCTAGTCACTAATCACTGTGCCTAGTAGAAATCATGTTAAATGAGTAAGTGAAGTAATTTACTTTGAATGCATCATATAGGTGACTCTTTAAAGGAAGTTAGCTATAAGCCATCTAATGATACTAATAACTACTTAAATACTTTATTTATTTTGGATTTTCATGTTAGGATTTCTTAAATCAAGTCAAAGATGTATAACAAGAAAATAGAAGGAATACATATGTAAATACACTTTTTTCCTATTATAAAAGTAATATATTCATAGATCATATATTCCAGGCAGTAGTGCTAAATACTTTACATGTATGATCAAACTGAATTCTTAAACATTCCTATAAGGTGTGTACCATTGGTATTTCCATATTATACTTGAGACAACTGAGGTTTCTAATAGCAAAGTGTCATCACAAAGTTACACACAACCAGTTAATGGTGAAGCTAGAATCTGAACCCACAATGGTCTGATTCTAAAGCCTATGTTCTTATTCCTGCATAATACTGCATCTCATATGATTATAGTAGAAAATAAACTTATTTTTCTCCTAATTCTTTTTGAATCACTCACAGTCCAACCAAGATAAGTAAGGGAAACAGTTCAGTGTATGTAAGAGTTTATTACCTCAAACAAGTCTAGATTTGATAGGTGTCCATAACCTAAAGCAGTGATCCCCAGGGACTGATTTCATGGAAAACAATTTTTCCACGGATGGGGGTGGGGGTAGTGGAGCTCAGGTGGTGATGCAAGCAATGGGGAGTGGCTGTAAATACAAATGAAGCTTCCACTCCCCCTCCACTCCCCCACTCACCTCTTGCTGTGCAACAGTCCACCCACCCCCTGCACCCCCCTTCCTAAGTTTAATGGAAGACAATTTTTCCACAAGAGGCGGGTGGCAGCAGAGCTCTATAGCCCAGTCCCTAACAGGGCACGGACAGATGGATGAGGGGTTGCGGGGGAAGGCCAGAGACCATAGACCTAAAGGATTCCCAGTAGACAGTGTGAGAGGAACTGGCAGATATTACTGGTAGCACATAAACTAGGACCCCACCCAGTGTAAACACAGAGATTTATAGAGAGGTCTGCTCTTTG
The DNA here is from genome assembly GCA_963574885.1 of Lepilemur ruficaudatus. NCBI lineage: Eukaryota > Metazoa > Chordata > Mammalia > Primates > Lepilemuridae > Lepilemur > Lepilemur ruficaudatus. Next base: position 25,046 of record CAUYRT010107366.1, read on the forward strand.
GTCATTACCCTTTAGACAGTCCAAAACAATCCTTGCTTCTACCTACCCAAAATAAGACACTTGACTCCTGGTTACTAACTATTAATGACAGACTGCAACAGCAATGCAATACAATAAACCTTATTTGGAGGATCTTAGAAAGATGAAAACTTCACTAATGGCATTTTAATGAGGAAATGCATATGTTAATTACTGTAATCTTCTAGCTGGTCTATAAAAAGCCTGCACCAAAGTGATATAGATATCTGCTGATTCAGATTTTACTGAAAAGGTCTAGTTTTATATTTTAAATCACTGGGTAAAACAAACAAAAAAAAAAAAAAAGGAAAAAATACCCACTTTAAGTCCCAGATCTATCTTGCCACCAGAGGAGGAAAAAAGTATGAACAGGGAGCACTCAGAGTAAGATAAATGTTTTCCCAATGAGTATTTACCCAAGTCCCAAATTGATTATTTAGCAGTGCATAAATCTGACACAACCACTTGGCTAATGAAACATCAACACTACATAATGGTACTACATTTTGAGGCAAGGAACAGTTTAGGCCTGGGGAAAAGACAAGACTGCCAACATCTAGCACTTGTATCATAAATATATATTCACATATAATTATCTCATTTTATCTTCATGACATCCTTATAGGTGGGTGGCAGGAAGGACAATGGCTAATAAACATTAGTGGCAGTTAGAAATATCCCAGGTTCCTTACTTAGGAGATGGGTGAATCAGAGTGGGAAGCTGCCATAGACTTTATAAAATTTTAAACCATTATTTTCTTTTTAAAATTTCATTTGCATACTCTCTATCAACACTTAATTGTCGACACTTATGGAAGGAAACGGAGGCAACAATAAAATAAAATATTAGAAAAAAAGATAGCAAGGTATATAGGTCTAAATCTCCACATATCTCTAATATCTCTCTTCCATGCCTGCCCTGACCCTTTCCTGGCTTAACTTTACCATCATACACAGATACACAAGAAAGCTTGTATTTTTAAGCTGCAAAATATTTTAGGAACTCGTATTACATTAGAAAGCGGTCATGAAAAACCAAACTTAACATGGGCTACTGTGCATAACAGGGGGAACATAATACTGGATAGAGGAGTGAAGAGAACAGCTCTAATGTCAATTAATTAGCCATATGTCCTACAGCAAGTCATTTAACCTCACAGATCCCAGCCTTCTCCTTTGCAAATTAGGGGCTTGGAACAGATGGCCTTTTATTCTGAATCTAATAGTCCATTATTCTGGCTCTATCACACGTCCAGTCCAAGAGATGACTTATTCTTTAAGGTCCAGCTTAAACGCTACCTGCTCTAAGAAGTCTTCCCTGATACAGCTAAAAGGAATCAAATTTCCCCTCCTCTTAAAACTTATGCTACTGTATTTACACCCCTCTGTAATAATCTAGAACACTGATCAAAGGCCTTAATTTAAAACTTCACCGCTTGTTAGCTGTGTGGACCTTAGGTCAATTACAACCATGCTTTGCTTATTCACGGGAATACATTCTGAAAATATATTATTAAGCAATTTCATCATTGTGCAACATCACAGAGTGCACTTAAACAAACCTACATGCAATAGCCTATCTCCTAGGCTATAAACCTATATAGCATGTTACTGTATTTAATACTGTAGGCAACTGTAATACAATGGTAAGTATTTGTGTAGATAAACCTATTTAAACTTAGAAAAGGTACAGTAAAAATATGGTATTATAATCTTATGGGACCACTATTGTATATGGAGTCTTTTTTGACCAAAACATTATTATATGGTCCATAACTATACTTAATATATCTGACTCTCAGTTTCATAACTTGTCAAATGGAGATAATAATTATCTGATGGAATCCCAGTGACTAGAGAAGCTGAGGCAGGAGGATCTCTTGAGTCAGGAGTTAGAGACCACCCTGGGCAACATAGTGAGACTTCATCTCTAAACAAAATTTTTTTAAAAATTAGCTGGGCATGGTGGCATGAGCCTTTAGTCACAGCCACTCAGGAGACTGAGGCAGGAGGACTGCTTGAGCCAGGAGTTAAAAAGGCTGCAGTGAGCTATGATTATGCCACTGGGCTCCAACCTGGGCAACAGAGCAGACTCCACTCTTTAAAAAAAGAAAAAGTCTCATGGGATTATTAGCAGATTAAATGAGATAATATATGCAAAGTAATTATAATAGTGCTTATCATATAACTGCTGAATGTTAGTGGCAGTGGCTGTAATTGTTGTTGTTGTTATCTGTAGTTGAGTCTACTCAGCTTCAGATATGCTTTTATCTTGCCCAGTGTTTATATATCAGACCTCTTGTTTACCTTCTATCCTATACAAAACTTTAAAGATGGCTATTTCCATGATCTACCAACTCACAATCTTATGAGCCAGAGAAACAGGAACTAAAGTGATACTGGTTCAAGAATGTACTATATTCATTTTCAAGGTGCCTGTTTGATTCACCAAAAGATGAGTCCCTGACAGGAAGAGACTCTGATTTATACATCTATTTCTCTCCCATCTGGCACTCAAAAAATGCTCAACAACTTCACTGAATATGAATGTTGAGGGTGTGCTTCAAAAATTACTGGTTTTACCACTAGATAGTCATTGTGCACGTCTAGTCTAAGTCGTTGTATGTGTCTAGTCTAAACACTGAGAAGCTTTAGATTAGAGAAGATTTTCTGATTCTTCTCTTCAATGTTAAACAAATATTTGTTGAGTCCTAACTACAAGCCTAGCTTGGGCTATATCTGGGAATTCTAGAATATACCATTTGGACACTGTCCCTGATCTCAGGGAGCTTACAGACTAGCAGTGGCAATAGGTACTATATCATTACAAAGACCATTAATCATAATCATGATTAGGGCTACAAAGGATGTCTGGGGCTTGATAAGATACAGGTAAAAACAAATACAAAACAACGTAGATATTTATTAGGTTACCTGCTATGAATTCAGTGGTAAATTGAATCCAAAGTGATGGACACAGCCCATTGAACTCAAATGACGTGCTTTATTTTCTATAGACTAACTTAAAATTAAAATTTTAAAGTATTAGTCTTGTTCTCTATAAGTTTATAATACCTAAATTAACTGAACCCATAGGTGGCAGAATATGGAAGCATAATTACTATGGTTTATATGTGTGGATGTTTCATTCTCCTAGCCTGAGAGAATAACAGTTAATCTCTAAGATCAGGAAAATTTCATATATCTCATATTTAATCTCTAAGATCAGGAAGATCACATATATCAGTTCAACATTTATAAGTTATCAGGTGCTTGTGATAGGCTCTTGGGATACAATGATAAACAGACAATTCTTACTTTTCAAGGGTATGCATTACAGTGGGGGAAAAACAATCAACCAACAGGAATTCTAAGGGAATTAAACCTCTATACTATCTATAAGTCTATCCTGATAAATAAGGCCTTTTATTGAGCTATAGAGCACCCTATTAATTTTGAGGAATTTTTTTCCTCTCTCACACACACACCCCTACACATACACACACTTCCTCTGTCTCTGTCTCTATTTCTCAACCAAAGCTAAATAATACAAAATGGATTATTATTATGTTAAAGACTGACTTATTACTTAATTCATTTGTCTCATGAAATTTAAAGAAAAATGAGTTAATTCCTGGAAGAAATAGACCATGTCGCTATATGCCTGTCCTTCTACTATGAACATCCAACTAGGCAAACAACCTGATATTAACAATGTGGGAATATGGCAGTGAGCACTCTGGCTTAGAATAGTGAACATAGTTTTTCCCAAAGATAAATAACATTTATAATTTTGAAACTATGAATGAGGAGAAATATTTATATTTGTTCAAATTGCAACATATTCCTCTTAGATTATGGAGTCTGGGTGCCATTATCTTGTATCAATTAGTATAAACTGTTAGGAAAATAAAAACTTAAAAGAGGGAAAATAATTGGTGTTATTTTAAAATGTTGTGTGTATGTGTATAGACATATGTATGTGCATATGATTACACAGACCATATAAGACTCAAAAAACTAGCATTTATACAGTGACTTTAGAAGTAGAATATGTGTGCCTAGAGTGAAAGGATTTCCACAATTATCTAGTCTAGTGTTATTTCTCTTTTCTTCATATTTAGTCAAACTATGATTACATATGCTGAGTGTAAAGAAGGCAATTTCTTAAACCTTTTTCTTGAGAGAGCACAACAATGATTATCTGAGCCTTGAACTTGCTATCACTGTACCTTTTCTGACCTCAAAAGATATACAGGTATCTTAATTGTTGAGCCTACTCTCAACCAATTGCTCACAAAAGTTGCCTAGCAGCAAGTCTCAATGGGAAAAGTCAATCTAGTTCAGAGTTTGCCAATTTCAATTTATTCCTTTAAAATGAAAATAAATACATGGGAATAATGTTTTATTTAAGAACCTAATTCCAGACACATCAATGCATTAATATATGTCCCTACAGATTCTGCTATTACTGATGAAATCTGAATTATTTCATTTAACTGCTACAACCAAATATCCAGATGCCTAGAGAAGAACATAGCATGAGATGGTTCCACAGTGACATGTTCTGAATACTTCCTGGGCCAGAAAAAAATTTAATTATATCCATTGTTTTTATTATTCAAAATATATTGCGAGTCCACCACTGAGCAAGAAATTTCCTTCTATTTATTCAGTGTAGCTTTTATACTAAAATAAAGGAGGGGGAGCTGTATCTCCCTCTCCCATTCTGCACAAGGAGACATGAGGCCACTGAAAGCCAGTTGATTTCCCAAACCCAATTATTTCATTGTGTATTATCCTCCTCAACAGCACACTTTACCTAGGGACACAGTCTGCCTAAACACCACACGCTTAATGGAGTCCCGAAGCTGCCTCAATTTCATTGCTTCTAATAGGCTGTGATACTTTTTCCCCAAACAGATCAGACCTCTTCTCTCACTCAACATCTTTTTCCTACTGGAAAACAAGGGGGTAAAGCTACTCTGATGAAAGACACAGAGTATTAATTCCAGCTGCCATACCTTCATTACTACCTAATACTCACCTTTCTTACAGGCACAGTGACCTCATTTAATCCAATTTAGGAGCTTCTCTTCTCCAGACAACAATAGGCATTCCATTATTACTGCTGAGTAGTAACATGGAACAGCAGGAACCTATATACTTTGCAGTAGTTAAAACGTAGACAGGCCAAGTTTTCCTTTCCTTGAAAAAGCTCTGAAATTGATCGCCCAGGGAGTGTATTAAGATTGAGAGACAAAGGAAGAAAGCAGTAAGAAAATACTGCTTTCTTGAAATTCATAGTCTTTCAAATACGTTGTTAGAAGTCAAAGACAAAAATTGAAAAATTCATCCATTTTCTTTCATCATTAGAAGCAGATTTAGTATTCACATTTGATTTGTCTATTCTATTCTGATTTGTCTTTTAAAAGAATGATTTTCAAGGGTAGTTGTCATTGTATCAAATGCCCCACTTTACCTCCCCACCAAGAGACATAATTTATGAAGAATGTTTTTCTTAATCTTCAGCACTTATGTTAATAACTATGCCTTACTAAATTTTTCCATTTAATAATTTAAGCATTTGGAGGAAAGACCTCCAGGAAAAGAGTCTCCTTACTTATTTTCAAACTAATTTCTTAAAAAGGTTACACATACTTTAAAATGGCATTCCTATCATCTTCCAGAGTCATCTCCGAGTAGAGATTTCAAGAAAAGGTAAAAGTATTGAGAAACCCAGGTCCAAAGACATGCTGAAGCAATATAGGTATTTCTGAAATTTGAAGCCTCCCTGTCCCCCACGGATAATTTCTATGTTGCCTGAGATAATGTCTCTTAAATAATATGGGAAAGAATCAAAATAGTTAATTCAAATAGCTCTCAAACCCTACCAGAACTCAGCAGCTCTCTTCTTAAGGCAAGACATAACTGTAACATTTCATTACATTTGACATTTAGCTTTGGGTTCCATAAGTCATTCTAAATTATCTTTTGGGTCAAAATAGACCTGGATTCTCCCACTGAAGACAGTTACTGTTATCTTCAAAGTTAAAATCCCTGACTAACTGGGAAGGGGGAGAGAGGATGTATTAAACTCTAAAAAGCATCATCACAGTCCCTCAAGGAAACACATTTTGCTCCCTCATTGTGGCCCTTGCCTAGAATTTATATGTCCATCCTACTTGTGACCAATATTCCGGGACAAGCATGTGGGTCACACCTAGTTCAGAAGGTATCTAAAGCAGATTGTAGAAAAGCAAGACAGCAGAGAAAGACAATGGAGAAAATAGACTGTAGAAAAGAAAAACAATTATAGTCGTCTGGTCAAACTATTATGCTTACATCCATCCAAGTTATAAGCTTACATGCAACACTTTCCAGGTTCAACAGATGGTCTCCTTTGTCATCATGTCATAGCACAATTATAGACTTTGGTAAATTGGGGATAAAAAACAATAGATAGCATTTTGATTATTAAATGCAGATATGAGGAAGCCTAGAACTAACTGTTCATTATGCTGAACCATATCCTTCACAGAGGTGGGAGAAATCATAAGAATATACTAGAAAATAATAAAAGATTATTAAAGTAAATTCTAGGCTGGGTCTGAGATTTAAATAACCCTGACAGCAGGTTATACGAATCACTGCACTTGCTTCCCCAGAGGCAAACCTATCTGAAACAGTCAGTGGCTGGCACAGGCCTGATTTATCATGTTAGAAAATTATGTTGGGGGAATTTAATCTGAATAGTGCCCTCTACAGGGATTAACATTTCTTTTCAATCTTCTTCCCAGCGCTGGGCAATTTTTGTCTTGTTACTGCAAAAATCAATCCTTCTAAAAGGATCTTCATTTAGCCTCTGAAATCAGATGGAGTGTTCTTCAATCTCCACTTCTGCTGCTTATGAGCTATGTGACTTCCAGCAAGTTACTTTAACTCTCTAAACCTCAAGAATCATACCTGTACATGAGGATACTATCTAGAAGGCAATGTGTTTAATGCAATACAGCATTTAAAATATTTAGCACTATACTTGGCACAGAGCAAGAGCTCACTCAGTGTTAGCTTCTTGTAGTATCTGTGTTTAAGATACAAATCTGTCTGCATTTTTACTTCATTGACATAGTAATTGCTCATTAGTGTCCTCAAAAGCAGTTTCTTTTCCCTCATTAAGTATCATAAGGTGTGAGAACATATTTTTAGATAATATCAAGCAACCAAGAAAAGGCTCAGGGTTCCATAGGTCTTTAACCCTGTCAAGGTAGGCTGCCATCCTAGTTTAAGGGCCACGGATGTGGCTGTACAGCAGTAGCTCTAGATGTAATTAGGCTTGGTCCAGACAGAAGACAAAGGTAGTAGAATGCCATCTATGATTACAGCTATGAACTAAAAGACCGACTAGATTGATTACATTCTCACCATTTAGTTTTCTTCTTTCTTCTCTCTACACATACTGGCTTTCTCTGATTGTCACTGATATCTATCTAATAATTATTTTTCTACAGTTCAAGCCTGGCTTGCTTTTTGCCTCTGAGCCAGAACTTACACAGAAGATGATAATGATGAAAGCAAGAAGCCTCCCTATATCACCCTGATCCCCGCTTTATGTCATTTTGCTCCCTAAATTAGCATTCCATCTGTCCAAATTCTATTTGAAACATCAACAGTCTCGGTGCTGTCTTCACAGTTCCTTTACGCCTTTAGCTTTCAGTTCATTGCAGTGTGACATATTCTGACCAGTAAGGATTTTCCCTGTATTGCACTGACAAGTCAGAGTGAGAGTTTACGCACGCTAAAGGTAATCAGCATTGCAGCCTCAGTTTTAGGTTCATCTCTGCAAGCATGATGGTGAGGCAGCTTTTATCCTACTCTCTTATTTACTATCCTGGCCTTATCTCAGCTTCTCACTTTCTACATCTATGTTAAGTTAGTAGCACCCTCCAATTAGCAAACTACTTACTATTAAATACAGACTTAGTTTCCCCAAGATATATTAGAAGTGACTTGAAAGGAGTACTGTAAAACTTTCATTTCATTTGCCAAATTTACAGCAACAAACTCAAAATCAAAATTCTATTTGTCAGAATTAGAAGGCTCACACTAAATTCATGCATTTCCTGAAAAGTTTTGTAAGAAACAGGGATTTATTTTTCCTTCTTTGATGGCAAAAGTACAATCAATAAATGAAAGAGACTGTCTTCCCACAGGAAGGAAAGGAAGGTACATAGCATTTTAAATTCTGTGATAAGGAACTTGCATCATGATTTCCTTAAATATTATCAAGATCACTCTGAGGAAGGTATTACTGGTCCCATTTTTACAGAGAGTAACTGAGACTCAGTAAAGTTAAATGACTTGCCTAAAGCCACACAGTTAATTAAAGCACAGGGTTGGGTTTCAAAGTCTAAGCATGTAAACCCAGTGACTACTTCTTTTCTCTTATATGAAAAACTGTCTATGTAAAATTAAATTAGAGCCTAAAATGTTGAAAAATTATCTGTTGCATCTATTCACATGGAGACAAGAGCATATTGCTGTGTAAAAATCTGTATAAATCTGTTATTCACTTATGACTGTACTATGAATCAAGAAATAATGACAAAGCAAGTCACTCTAAACAATACAGTACATATTCCTGCAATGCATGACAATGAAATAAGATATGAAAGATATTAATTTGATCCATAAACAAAAAACTGTACTTGTATTACCAGCTTTCACATTATTAGGAAACCAGTGAACCATATTATGTAAGAATCATATATAATGTGACATGTCATTGTACTACTAAAGACACACTATCTGAAATCTAATTCATTAAGACTTCAATAATATATTGTACATAAATCCAACCCTTAAAGAACACACTGTGTTGACGCTTCTGAAAAGAGCAGATCATCATATCTCAGGGGCATATATTACCTACAGTATTTTACAGTAAAATTCTGTTAAAATTTCTGTTGAAATTTTACAATATTTTAACAAAAAATATGATAGATTGAACAAAGTGTGAAATGGATAATGATGTCGTAAAGGAAACACTATGGCTGAAATGCCTACTTTCTTCATTCTGAACAAAATTACAACCAGTGAGATTACACACCATAGTTTACACTACAAATTTTCTAGGAAACTCCTATTCTGTTTTACAAGCATAAAAAAAGGCTATTTTGGGTTAAACAAAATTCAAACATCAGGAAAACAAAGAGTAATACAATTGGCAACCTGAGGCTCCACCAGATGCCCATTTCTACAGTAATCAACTCCAATGAGACTCAGGCAAACATCACCTCACCATAATACACTGTCTAATGATAGCTAATTCTGTTACTTAAAGAGGATAACTAGAACTCAGCTCAGCCCGGCCTGTGAGGTGAACACCTCTACTGTCAGAATTTGGTTCAGCAAAAATGCAGCAGTGAGGAAATTTGTGAAATGATAGCTGAGTAAGCAATAGACAATTAAGGAATTCAAAACAGCTGCTAGGAGACGAAATGAGCCAACTGGCAGGAAAAAGACAGTTTTATACTACTTATCATATTTGAAAGAAAACAAGAGTACTCCCTTTACTCCTTAATGTACAGGGTTTCTTGTTCCATTTAAACATCTACGTTGGCAAAATAAAATCTACAAGCCATTACCTAGCCAAGGCTTTAAGTTGATTAAACACCAGTCAACACTTATTGCTGTATCTTTGGCTAAAACCTCAGATACGGGAAGAAAATGCAAAGGGAAATTTGATTACAGAAGAAGTGTGCCAAGCTAGAAGAGCAGTATTTCTTCTTCTTGTGATCTTTATTTGGAACATAATATTTTGCTCTGTAGTCTCTTGTGCTCAGAAGCACTCTAAATGTTATTATGTAAACATTCTGAAGGGTATTAAGCACACATCATGAACCATTCCAGCTATTATTCATCTATAATATACTCCACCTCAAACCACAATCAGTACTAGATCAGGGCCAATAACCCTTTCCTGCTAACACACACTGATCTATGGAAGGTGGTTTCACGAGGTGGATAACAAGTGATTAACAGCACAGTCAGTGTAGCTATGAGTAGGTGAGGATCAGCATCTTCAAAACATAAAAGCTGACAGATCAGGGGATCTTCATGTCAAAATTTGTTCTCTTACTCAGCATTAAAGGAATAAATAAAAGGTGCAGTGAGGATGCTCAAGAGAGGAGCTGATCAACTGCTAAGTGCCAGGCACCTTATGTAATATTGGATCATTTAATAGCACACAACTCCAATTTGTACCCATCTTACAGATAAAGAAACTCAGACTCAGGCAGGCAATACTTCACATCTTTCATGTAACTACATTTATTATCCTCCAAATGGTAATGTGGGCATTAATCTGGCTCCTAGACTTATGTAATACATCAAATTCCACCTAAATAACTGCTACTTACTCATGAAATATGTATTTGGGTGTCTTTCTTAGTAACAAGTCAGAGTCATGGAAACAGGAATTACTTTTACTTTATTCCTATACAAGAATTCTTCCTCTTTGAGGAAATGAGCATCAAACTATTGCCTGATCAAAATTCAATGCCATGGTAGGCATTTTGGCTTATATATAGCAAAAAACTACAATCCCACCTCTCCTCTTTTGGTGTTTCTATCTTCTTTCTTATCAAGTCTTGGCTATAGGATGTCACTCTTCAATTTTGATTTGTATCATTTTGCTTCATTATTATCTGATTGTTAACTGGCAGGGTCATTTAGAGGCATTCTCTCCTGAAAAATTGAGGGAAGAGCCTGTGCAGTCAGCTCTCCTCTTGCAACAGCAACATCATCTTTAGAACACCCTATTGATGGTCTTTATTTTCATCAGGTTATCACTAGTGCTGAGCAATTCTGATCATTGTTGGTACAATTCCTATATTTTCTGGAATACTTCGGCTCACTCAAAATTTTCCATAGGTACCTTTCCTTTCCTACATACAGAGAGAACTATGTATCTAGACTTTTAGACAAAATAAATAGTTAAGAAAGGAAATAGAACACTCATTTATGTCCACCGGCTAACAAATGGTGGAATTCCCTAACAGCAGGGCACATCACTCATATTTAGATGATGGTGAGAATCAATCTATACAAAGTTCTCAAGAAAGCTAAAAAGGATGCAGAATTCTGCCTTCACCATTCTTCAAACTCATGGCATATTCACCAAACATGACAGTTCTTTTTGTCAAGCTTCCACATAAAGGGCTGCTAATTTCAGATATCCTTATGTATAATCCAACTCATTTCCATTCCTACTGATTGAGGCCATCCCTCCATTTAAAAATGTTTCTCAGCATATGCTGTCCTAAATCTCCTTATAAGACTATTCACACACCAGAGAGAATCTCATCCATTTTTATCCACTGACCCCAAATTCAGACCACTTTCAACCTCTGTAACCTCCTAGCCCTTCCCAGCTGCTCAACTCTTCCTACTCAAAGATACACTCCTCTAGAAGAACTTGGCCTTTCAAACCTGGATCTTACTCAAGCAGCAGCTGTGAAATCATAAAATCCTACCCTTAGTTAAAAAAAAAAAAAAAAAAAGAGTCCATGTTTCACTGCATGGAGAGGTACCACCTCCATTGACAAACATTTCTCTCCATATAGAAGCATTTAGCAAGTGCTTCTGGAACATCAAAGATGCTCAATAATTGTCGGTGTATTGTTTATTATTAGTGAACGTGATGGGTTGAGAAAATAAATGAAAGGTTTATCATCTGTTAATTAACTTTGGGGGTTTTAATATCACTTATTTATCAAGAACCTAGATTTTTTTCAAGTGAATTAGTACATGCTAAAGGCTTTATAGCCTTCCCTTTGCTACATGAATGGGAAAGTCATTCTGGCAGGAGGAGTGATAGCCCAACAGGGCCATTAATATTACAAAGATGTCTTCCAGTTACCTGGCATAAGCACTAACAACTTCATTTTTCCTGGTGTGATTCTACTAAAACAAGGCTAGTTGAGTATGCCTGACAATATGTATTCTTCCTCTTATTACTACACATAACTGATTCTTAGATGTCTGTTATCAGCAGAAGAGACTTTTGAAAGCCATGCAGTTAAAGAAACCATTAATTTGAATAATAAGTTCAGGTGATTTTACTGCCAGAAGTAGTAGCAGCAATGACAAACCTTCCCTCATGGAATATCAAGGCTGAAATGACTACTTTACTGCAGTCCAATTTTTCAAAAGATGACCTCTTAACCAAAGAGAAAAAGACTTATCCAAATGAATATTTAAGCATAATCCAGTCTATATGCACCTGAAAGACAAGGCTTGAGGAAAAAAATTCATGTAAACATCTCAATCAGAGACCAGTATAAATGATTTAATAGGTAATTACCTTACTATTTCCATATGATTTAAAATTTATATTTATATCTTATATATGTGATATATATACATACACACATACATGTCTATCTATCTATATCTTAGATCAAGCAGAAAGTGATCAGATTTCCTTAAATTTATCCTAAACACCACTGTAACTATTCTTACAACAAATGTGACTATCATATTAAGATCAGAAAATTATAGATGAAATGAAGTGGGGACATTTTCACTGTCACAAGTTATATTCTCAAGTCCATATAATTAAAAAAACTCTTTGGAATGGTTCCCTTACTAATCTCCTACTAATCTACTGAACTCATTATCAAGCTGAAATTCAATTTGCAAAGGCAGTGCATAGAACAGTGGTCAAATGCACAGATTATAAAGCCAGAATACCTCAGTCTGAATGCTGACTCTACCATTTATTAGCTGCCAGATTTGGGGCAAATTAGGCTACCTCAGTTTCTTTATCTTTTCTTTACACATAGACAAAAAGCCAAAAATATAACAACCACAAACACCCTACTCACACACAACACTCTGACATGAGTAAGAAGACCTAATCTTAAGCAGAAAAGAGACTTATTATCAAATCCTTCTTTAAGGTTTTTCACTGAAGCCAATAAATATCATTAACCAATGATGGGTGCCTCCTGTGTAGCTTCTAAGGGACACGTGCAGAAAATAGATTCCTATAAACCAATTGGAATAATGTTTTTCTTGATTTTCAAACACAAAGACAACTTCTTAACGTTTTCAAGACATCATCCCAAAATCTCCCTAAAGTGTAATCGCACTATATATAGCTATATGGATAGTATACGTCAAAAATGGTAAGGCCTAAGCCAAAGAGAAATTACCTTCTGATACCATAAATGTCAAAATTTCATTCTGATAGGTAGGCCCCAATCCACACTATTAATTAAATACTTACTGTAATTATCTCCTTCAAAATGGACTGCATTTCTTTTGGAAATCCTCATTTAAAAAATCATTTCAATACTTTATACATTTTTTTCTTAATAAACTAGATCCCTCAATCTCATACAAAGTTCTCAAGAACTTCTTGACTCAGCAGGGAGGCTGTGCAAACACCACTATGACACTAGTGACAACATATTCCAAGAACGATATAAGACTTCTCTCTTCATATATCAACTCTTTTTGTTCTTTGACTCCACATACATAAAGACTTTAAAGTTCAAGGTATTAAATCATTAAATATGAAATGTCCAATTTCAAATCAAAAGTTTAGTTTCTTAAATCTCAAACAAGAAGAGGTACAATTAATCAAAGTATACACTTAAACTATTGTCACAGTTTGGCCATCTTAACAGTAGATTGTTTATGACAGTGGTGAAGAAGCCTGCAGAGTGAGTGGCCATGAAATTGTGAAAGACATTTTCCACAGCTTGTTGAAAACTGAGTATTTTTCCTTGCAAGAAGTGGTCCAAAGCCTGGCAGAAGTGGTAGTCAGTTGGTGAAAGGTCTGGTGAATACAGTTGATGACAGAGAGTTTCTAAGTCCAGCTTCTGTAGTTTGAGAAGCATTATATGTATGACATACGGTCTAGCATTGTCTGGTAAGAGAATTAGCCTGTCTCTATTGACCAATCTTGGCTGCTTAATCACAAGCATCCTCATCATTTCATCCAATGGGTTGCAGTAGACATCTGCTGTAATCAACTGACCAGGTTTCATGAAGTCGTAGTGGATAATACCAGCACTGGACCACTAAACAGACACCACTGACTATTTTTTGATGAATATTCAGTTTTGGACCGTGTTTCGGCATTTCATGTCTACCCAACAATTGTGAACACTTGAAATTGTCAAAAAGAATCCATTTTTCATCACATGTAACAATACAGTGGTAACAATACAGTGTAGAAATGGTTTGCCTTTATGTCACTACAGCAGAGAAAGGCAAGCTTTGAGACAATTTCTCTTCTGACGCTAGTTTAATTCATGTAGTGTCCATCTATCTAGCTTCTTTAGCTTGCTGATTTGTTTCAATGGTCCAATACTGTTGGAATAGTAATGTCAAACCTTGCTGCTAATTCACATGTAGGTTGAGGTAGATTTACTTCCACTACAGCTTTCATTCAGCTCATCATTATCCACTTTGGTCTCAGGTTGCCCACGTGGCTGGTTTCCAAGATTAAAATCCCTAGAATGTAACTTCTCAGACTATCAACATACTGTGCATTCATTAGCCACATCCTTCCCAAACACTTCTTGTCCTTCCCAAACACTTCATGATATTTCCAGCTGTCTGTGCTGGATTGGTTCCATGACAGAACTCATATTTGAAAATAGCTCAAATTTTTGACTTACCCATGGGTTTCACAAAAATTGCTCTAAAAAAAAATGTGAAAGATAATCACAAGCCAGACAGTGCATTTGAAAGAATGAGGATGTACCTTCACAATAAAAATAAAACAGTAAGTGTCAAAGTGAAATGTCAGAGATATCAACCGTCAAACTTAGTACTTAAGCAAATCGGGCATTTCATACTTAATAACCTAAATATATAGGCTTGAGTCTAGGTTATTAATGCTTCTAAAAAACTTATCATAATTTGATCTCCAAAAGTAGAATGTAAAACAATAGTTTCATGACCGATTTTCAATCTTAAATAGCATAAAATATGGCCACACTTAGAGTCTTCTTTCTTTGCAAGCCAAAATTAAATAATTATTCAATCTCTAGATGAATGAAACAAATACATGTGGTCCTGTAATCACAAATAGTAAGACAGGTGGCCTCACATACCTGAAAATGCCTCAAAGAGGCATTGATCTTATTCTTAATTACTGTCAGAAAAAATAGTTTAATGTCATCTGAGCCCAAACCAAAACCATTGGTTTTGACAGCTCAAATTATTTGCTATTCCTGATAGATCAGAGAGATGCCAGAGGTGTTGCAAATAAATTCCTACAACACACTAGTGAGTATCAATTCACGAAGGGTCACTATGTGCCATCATTTGCTAGGCAATAGAGATATAAAAGTAAATAAAACATTACTTCAAGAAGTTTAAAATCTAATGCAGATATGCATAAATAGCAATAATAAAAAATATTAAGCAGCAAGTATTTCAAAAACTTCTAAGAGTCACATTTGGTGACAGACAAATTTGTCTCATTTTCATGTATAAATCATAATTAGGATGAATAGTTATCAGTACTGATTATGCTGAAATATAGGCTTGAAAGAAAGGAAACACTGAAAGAAATCTGTGTAAGTATCCAGCTCAATCACAAAAAAGAAACTTAATATTATAAATAAAGGATCTTCCCAGGGCTTGGTTTCCTCAGGGGCACACTTGTAACTTCTGAAAGACAAAGAAGGCTGGGTGCCTCTTGTCTGGAGCCACTAGATCAATGAGAGGGAATTTCTTCTTTGGTTTTAGACAGCCTTTGGAGTGGGGGAAAAAAAAAGAGGGAGAGAGAGTTGAAGAGGCTTCAAACCTTCAAATATAGTCAAAACCCTATCTAGTCAAAAAGAAGAGATTTACATGTTTAGATTCCTTTTTTCATTTATTTATTTACTTACTCAAAAATACATAATGACCATAAATGCGGTATCACGTCTTATAAAAACTGGGAATTGTAGATAGAGAGACGCACAATAAACAAAAACTTAGCCAGAGGGTAAAAGATGTGGCACCCCAGTTCCAGCAAAACTGGATGGATGGTCAGAAGAAATTCTCCTGCCTGGGGGATGGAACTCCCAGGAAGCCTTCCCCAGCTTTTGCACAGGCTCTGCTCCTCACCCATGGTATCTGTCTTCTCCGTGGCTAGTTTGGGAGTTACTTTCTACTTTCTTTGGCTACTCATGTTTGTGTAAGTATATAATCAACCAGTTTTCCTCTGGAGGTCAGGCACCATAATTGCACTTATTTGAATATGTTCTACAGCAAAAGAAGAGATGATTTTCAATGAAAAGCTGTATGCCCAGGTAACAGAAGAAAATGAAATGCTACGGTACCAATTCATGAGTTTCTTCCTAAAGAAATCTGACCCATCTAAAAATTACTCTACAACCTACCTTCAGTGGCCAAACTACAATAGATACTTCCCCATGACATATCTACTGAGTTCCTTCTTTAAAGTTCAATTCTTTCAGCTGCTATAAAATGATGTCACTAAATTACAGGCATACTTATGAAGCTTTCTTTAGGTAATGGTCAGCAAGGAAGGGGCAGCAAAAAAAGAGAAAAGGAAAGAAAGCAAGAAAAGAAAGACCAAGAGAAAAGAAAGAAAAAGGACAATTTTACCTGCTAAATCTCCTTGCCTAAGACAACCTCTGTTTCTAACCTCCTCCGGGGGGCTATTTAGAGTGAAATGGCCCAGTCCAGGGGTGCCATTTTCAGTTATTAAAGAAGCAAGTAGAGCTTCTGTCTCTGAGCAGCACTTGACCCAAAGGGTGATGGGCAGAGGAAGAGGAAAGAGAATTAACCAGATCCCCTGTGGTTAGAGTCTGCACACAGCAGGGCTGATAGCCATGTCCCTCTCAGCATGGTTTCCAAAGAACAGTTCTTTGATTGTAGAAGTTACGGCTGTCCAAGGCTGAGCTGCAGGGGAGGACTAAGGGCCAAAACCATGAGGGGAGGGGCAGCCAAGAAAGGTCCAGGATACAAAATGTAATAATTAACACATTTGTCACCTGGTGGTATAGAGCCATAAAATAGTGATGATAAAACAGTAGCAGCTCTATCGTAATTACCCTCTCCCAACCAACTGCCAAAGGTCTGGTGATTAATCAAGGTCTCTCTAGGCATTTCTCTAAACAAGCCCAGCCTCCAATCCTAGTGTAAAATCCACATGCCAGCTTCTACGAGTAAGAAACAGGCAGTTGACTTGAGGATTTTTTTCCTTATCTGAAGAAACACGAATAAATCACACATCATCAAGTTTATCATTTTTCTCCTCAGAGAAATATGAAGTATTATAGATCATCTCCAGTACATCAGCTTCTTCACACTCCATTAGCATGAAGGGACTATTTTTGATATAATTTATCAAACCACTGGCCTCATTTCTCCCATTTCCTTCAAAATGGGAACACGGACACAGTGGACTCAGGCTTCCCCTTGTTCACAAGCAGCTACATCTGCCTTCCACCCTGGGACAGGAGGTAAGTAGGAGGGCATGGTCATCAACCTGCACCAAAACCCAAAATGCTGAATGGAGTTGACCAAGAGATAAGAATGGGGGCTGGTTAAGTATGTTTTAGTAAGATCCCTTTGAGGTAAGAATATGGCCTTTTTTTTAAATGAAGAATTTGTCCCTCTTACTGAAGTCAGTTTTCTCCTCAACCCACCCCACTTTGATGTGATAAGGGTCCCACTTCGGATGGCTGCCTGGTTAGTAAGTTACAAGCACTTACTGAGAGCCAGAAACATTTGAAAACTACAACAGAAAATTAAAACATTCACTCTATTTCTAATCCCTCCTCCCATTAGTACCATTAAAGAGTTTTAACAGCAAAGCTGAGAACCAAATGACCCATTCAATTCAATTTGATTATAATTATTATTTTAATTAATGAGGTCCTACTATGTTTGAGGCATCTGGCTTCTGCTCCTAGTCAGCTAAACAAACGTATACCCAGCTAGCTGCAATATAAAGTTAGAATCAGGCAAGGGAAACAAAATGTTCATGGATAAGAAAGCATTTCATTTGGATCTTGAAAATTAAGTAAAATTTCAACATTCAGGATAAAGTTCAAAACAGGAAAGATGGCTGAGGGTAAAGGACCATCACTGAGACTCATGAAAGGGAAGGGACGCTGGCACAGAAGGGTATGTGGGTAAGATGTGAATAGGAGAAAAGGTCAGGCTAGGATGGTTCTTGAATGGCAAGCTGAGTACTAACTTTAACACATAAGCAACAGGGGGCCAATGGATGTTTTTGAGCATACAAATAATGATTAAAACTGTGTTTAAGAAGTTAACTCTAGCAGAAATGGGAAGATGACAAAGTAGAGTTTAAATGGGAGTCAGGAAGGCAGGTGAGAAGACTCCTGTAACAGAATTTGCCTGCATGTCCTCTCTAAAGCACATGGCTTGAAGATAAGACTTGTTTTAGCAGTCTTTTATCAATCACACCAAACACTAATAGGTGCTCGATACAATTTGCTGAAATAATAAATAGACACATGTGCAAGGAGATTTCTGTAAGAATGTTCACAGAAGCATTGTTTGTAATAGTGGACAATAAAAACAACCTAAATGCTCATAAACAGAATAGATAAATAGTGGCATAGGCTTAAAATAGAGTATTATACAGTAGTGGAAGAGCAAAATATAGGTAACCTGAATTAATTGCACAAACATAATATTCAGTTTAAAAAGTTGCAAAAGTACATAAATAGCAAGATACAATTTTTCAAAATATAAACACACTGCATATTATTTGTTGGGTTTCACATGTAGAAAATGTATAAAGAAATTTATAACCTAAATAAGAAATTCAGGGAGAAACATAGTCAGAATTACAATGAGGGCTTCAAGGATATTAGAAATGTTATATTTTTAAAGCTGGATGGTGGGTACGTAAATATTTATTACATTACTTTTTGTAACTTTATTTAATAATAAATTTTAAAAGATAAAGCAAACATAATGAATAGTCAAAGGAATCTTGGGGCAGGGTAGTCACAGTTAAGGAAATTGACAAGATAATAATCAATGAAGGAGACTGAGAAAGGGCAGTAAAAGCAATGAGAAGTTAAACCCCAAAATATCCCAGATCTAGAAAATGACAGGCTTGTACAGCTGCAGAGATGGCAGAATATATGCTACAGTGCATGTACCTGGTCTAGACTGGGGAGGGAAACGAGAGAAGCCAAAGGGTAATGAGAGAATCAGAGATGAGGCAGGACCAAGGGACTGATTTCAGAACAAAGAAAGGGGAAAGGGGAGCTAATGCTGGCGAGAGGGCCGGGTAGACCACGATTACAGGGTGGTCCAAAAGTCGCCAGACATAGGGAAAATGGGAAATTGTAGCTAAATGTACCTTTATTTACAGAATATTCATTATGAAATTCTTCCTTTGTATGGAGACTTTTGGGACACCCTGTATAAGTTAAAATGAATGAAGGGAACCTGGATGGAAGACTTCCTTTACAAAGACCACCAAGAAGTTATCACTGACCTCCAGGACAATTCCAAATATGTTTGTGTGTGTGTATTTTGTTTTTTAAAAAATTCCAAAGTTGACATCAAAATTTGCCCCCCAAGCCTTCCTTCTGAAAGACTGAATTTTGTACTAGAGTCATCCTGCTTAAAATGATAAAATATTTTCTTCCACTTTAAGTCTGAATTGGGACAGGACAGCTTGGAAAGTAAATCAAAGCAGAATAAAAAAAAACATTGACTTTTCATATTTTTCTTCTTACAGAAATGCAATAGGATAACTTATTTTTTAAAAATCTGAAGTTTATTAGGCTGATATTTATTTTGGTTTCCCTGGAGGGTACAATTATGCCTTAGAAAGACCTGTGGCTGAAAGACTTTCACAATAAACTATTTCTATGCTTACCACATGTACCCGAAGAAGCAAAGAAAGTCTCCTTTGTGTAGCATTTTACAGAGAGACAACCCCTACTCTTTTCTGTTAGCAGCATCATTTACTCTGGCATTAGAGCTCCTCTGACCACTACCCAAGCCACAGAGTTACAGCCTATGGGAATTATACAAAACATTTATTTGAACACTCCAGCTAGATCTGAAAGTAGGAGATAAAATACTACCTTGAAATAATATCCTTGGCACAACCAAACCATTAATTCCAGCATTTGCAATGAAAGTTGTACCAAGCCTAGTTGCAAGCTGGTAAGGGTTGGTCTCAGAGTCCTATAATTTGCTCTAGAATAGAAAATTTATACTAAGCTTAGAGTTCAACTCTAACGTGAAGAAGCCCTTATCCTGCTAAATTTCTGTCTCCTTTTCCTGTTTTTGGGAAAATCACACTTCACAAGTTGAGTATATGAGCCCAGTTCTCTGCTCTTTACCAGAGCTGTGTATAAGTAAGCTAGAGATTTACAGAAAATACTTGCCAAATCATCATGTGGTAAAAATAATCCACATGGACACAGGAAGTGAGACACCGTTGGAGAGTCTCCTCACTCTGCCAAGTTAGCAGGTGGCACTGCTAAGACATGCCCAGGAAAGCTATGATGTACAGGTACTAAAAATGCATGAAGAGAAAAGCACAATGTAATGCCTCTGGATAGTTACCTCTGTTCCAGAAGAATCCACCCTTGCATCAGAGTAACCAAAACTCATTCTTCAGGGCCTGAGTATTAACCACTAAAGTCAAAGAGGAATAGATGTGTATTTACTTGGACTCAGAGATGTGTCTGTAAGAATGTGAAGTACATACAGACTCAAAAACCCATGCATTTTCTCCACTTGTAAAGACTTGGCTGGGTACATCCAACCATTAGCCACACAGGGTTCAGATCCAATTCTTTCTGAGCCATAAAGTGCCACAGGGACATGGAGAGCTGGTGTGGTGGGCTTGTATTCTAACTGCCTGAAGCCTGTGGTATCCAGCTGAGCCAGAGGTGGGGCCAAGGTAAACAGAAGAGAAGACAAGCCAGTAAAGTGAGACAGCAGGGAGGCCTAGCCCATAAAAACACAGTCATGAACAACATGGAGGCACGCACTTCCCCATGAGTCACAGTGGGCTGTTAAAATGCTGCCTACTTACTGCTAAGGCATTCCAAAAGATATTCACAAGACTGTTACATAACAGTGGACATCACTAGGACTTCATAGGACCTAATAAAATTTCATTCTATATTTTTAGTAACACACAGCTATGTGAAAACTATTTTTTCATTGTAGCAGGGGAAAAAAACAATTTTCCACTAAAATCCCTTTTTAATGCAACGGGAAGTTCTAGGTAATGTCATCAATGGCAAAGAAAACCAACAGAACCATCCCTCTGTATCTTGGCAGGTTTAAAACTGTATTTCCCTCAAAAAAGATTTATTTTTAATTGGTATCCAAGTGGTGCTGCCATTCATATTTCTCTTAAAGTGTTCTCAGGACACTGACAAGTGGCTAATGGCACCACAGGAACACTCACTTTTCAGGAGACTAAAGCACATAATAATACAGGTCCAAAACTTAAAGGAATATTAATTTTCCAAGAATGACAAATGAAAATAAAAATGATGTTAATTGTGGAAGATCAACCAACCAACCACAAACCACTAACAGAATGAAGAACCAATGTTTATCAGCAACGACTTGAAAAAATTCCAAGGACAGAGGGAGAGATGAGATAACTCCAATACAGAACAAGTAGATTTAACTCAAATAGAAAACACAAATCCTTGCTAGGGTGGTATAGTATGCAGAAAACTTAAATCTCTTACAACAGCGGTCCCCAACCTTTTTGGCACCAGGGACCATTTTCATGGAAGACAATTTTTCTATGGACCAGGGAGTAGAGGATGGTTTCAGGATGATTCAAGTATATTACATTTATTGTGTGCTTTATTTCTATCATTATTACACTGTAATATATAATGAAATAATTATATAACACACCATAGGTTGGGGGCCTCTGTCTCACACATTATAAAAATGACTTTTCTTGGGGGGAATATACCTTTCCTTAATGATATCCCAGCCAGAGCCAGAATATGGGTTGTCAGATTCAAATCTCTGCACCATGGCTTATTGCTACCTGTGTAATCTTGGTTAAGAGATTCACTTTTTCTGAGACTCAATTTCCTCATCTGTAATGTGGGGATAATAACTGTGGCAAAATTGTTTTGAAACTAAATGAGATAATATAAATAAAAGCATCTTTAAAAACACCACAATGTAAGGCCCATAGTAAAAATAAGTAAATCTGGATGACCTCCATCACCTTTGCGAGACCATGGTGTGGTGGTTACAAGCACAGCTAAGCATAAATCCTGGCTCAGCCAGCTACTATCTATATCAGTGGTCCCCAACCTTTTTGACACCACGGACCGGTTTCATGGAAGACAATTTTTCCACAGATAGAGGAAGGGTTGGGGAGGGGAGCAGTGAAGGTGGTGCTCAGGCAGCGATGCCTGCAATGGGGAGGGGAGCAACTGTAAATATAGATGAAGCTTTGCTCACTTGCGCCACCCCCTCCCTGCCAAGTTTCATGGAAAACAATTTTTACACGGAAGTAGGGGGCAGCAGAGCTGTGCGGCTAGTGCCTAACAGGCCATGGATCAGTGCCAGGAGCTGGGTCAGACCTATATGACCATAAACAGGTTTCTTAATCTTTCTAAGCCTGTTTCCTCATTGGAAAAATAAAGATAACAGTAGTACTTCCTTGAAAGGGTAGCTGTGAGAAGTAATTGAGTTATTACTTGAAACATGCTTAGAATAGTACCTGGCACACAGTCAAAGCTCAATAACTGCTAACTGGGATTGTGATTATTATTACTTATAAAATTTGAAAATTTATTGAAAGATGGAAATTTCATAAAACTATAGGTAAAGCATAGGATTTAATCAAGTCAGATCTTCTAAGCATGCCATGTCTCTGGTAAAGATATCTATGTAATGATGGCATTTTGCATTGGTCATGGAATACTTTTCATTTTTATAAGTGTAGCTAATACAGTTTTTACTTTTAACAAAGCAAGAGGTAAAATACTGAGAAAATAATTCATATAAAAAATTGACTTATTAAAAAGCAACTTCTGAGGACAAGCTCTCCAAACCAGGAAGGCTATTCACTGGGGAAGGGCATAAACGTAGCGTGCTAAGGCTCCAGGCTAGGATCTTAGCACAGTTTTTCTGCAGGGAGGCGTGGGTGCTCTCCCAAATTCCTGTTCCTAGGACCCCCACAACACACTCCCTTCAGTGCAGTCTATGTGTACTCCCACTCCTCCTGCATCTGGCTCTCAAACCTCCCCCAGGTCTGTGTACCTGAGCCACTACCACGTGTCTCTGTGCAATGCCAGTGGGCAGAGAGTTCCCGAATTGAGCACCCCTGTTCCACTACAAGTCCTCAAAGAAAGAGGTATGGGTCCCCCTCTCTGTGGAGACCTAGAACTACTCTAGATACTGGCCTAGGAAAAGAACTTAAGAAGAAGGCCCCAAACGCAATCAGAACATCATAAATGGGACTTGATTAAATTAAAAAGTTCTTGCACAGCCAAGAAAACAATCAACAGAATAGGCAACCTACAGAATAGGAGAAAATATTTGCATGTTATATATCTGATAAAGGGCTAATAACCAAAATCTACAAAGAACTCAAGCAAATCAGCAAGAAAAAATCAAGCAACCCTATTAAAAAGCTGGCAAAAGTCATGAACAGAGGAAGCTTTTCAAAAGAAGACAGACTAATGGCTAATAAACATATGAAAAAATCCTCAATGTCACTAATCATCAGGGAAATGCAAATCAAAACCACAATGAGATATCACCTACTCCCAGGGAGAATGGCTTTTATCAAAAAGTCCAAAAATAACAGATGCTGGCATGGATGCAGAGAGACAGGAACACTTATATACTGTTGGTGGTACTGCAAACTAGTATAACCTTTATTGAAAATAGTATGGATTTCCTTGAAGAACTAAAAGTAGACCTACCGTTTAATCCAGCAATCCCACTACTGTGTATTTAACCAAAGGAAAAAAAGACATTTTATCAAAAAGACACTTGCACTCAAATGTTTACTACAGCACGATTCATAAACACAAAGTTGTGGAATCAACCCAAGTGCTCATCAATTTATAAATGGATTAATAAAATGTGGTATATGTATACCATGGAGTACTACTCAGCCATAAAAAATGAATTAATACCCTTTGCAACAATCTGGTTAAAACTGGAGACCATTCTCCTAAATGAAGTATCTCAAGAATGGAAAAACAAACACCACATGTACTCACTATTAAATTAGAACTCTCCAATCACTACTCATGTGCACTAATGGAAGTAAAATGCAGCAGAAATCAAGCAGGAGGGAAGGGGATAGAGGGGATTTAGGTAAAATCGTATATAACGGGTACAATGTATACTGACTGGGTAATAGGCATACTTATAATTTTGATTCAAGCAGTACGAAAGCAATCCATGTAACCAAAACATTTGTACTCATGTAATATTCTGGAGAAAAAAAGCAACTTCTGGCTGGCCATCGTGGCTCACACCTGTAATCCCAGAACTTTGGGAGGCCAAGGTAGGAGGATTGCTTGAGGTCAGGAGTTTGAGACCAGCCTAGGAAACATAGTGAAACCCTATTTCTACCAAAAAAAACACAAACAAACAAACAAAAAAACAACCAGGCATGTGGTGTGCACCTGCTGTAGTCCCAGCTACTCAAGAGGCTGAAACAGTAGAATCACTTGAGCCCAAGAGTTTGAGGTTGCAGTGAGCTATGATGATGCCACTATATTCTATTCTAGCCTAGGCAACAGAGTAAGACCCTGCCCAAAAAAGAAAAAGAAAAAAAAAGAAAGATTGATTTTCAGAAACAAACACATTAGAACAAACAGATTCTTCAGAATGATCCAATAACAACACTTCACCCTAGTTAACAGTTAAGATTTTACAGCATGATCTTCTTAACCAAGAAGATTAAGTATTATAAAATGGTATATGTAAGCAAGGTGGGATAATTATTCCTAATGTGCAAATCCTGTAATAATACTTCATTCACACAAACATTGCTGAGAAAAATACTAATAGTGGTTTGGACAGGCATAAACATTGCCATTTTACAAAAGAAGAAAGAAAATACCAAAAAGGTGAACAATTTCTCTAGCATTAGGAGCTCTTGAGTAAGTGTAAAGAATGTAGAGCTGAGATATTCTGTCCTTAGCTCCAAAGGATAGACAGCAAGACTCGAAAGCTACAGCTAATGAGTAATTATCAAGTGACTGCTTGGGCATTGTCTTATAGTACCATTGTTATGTAATTATTATGCTAACAATGTCTATAGTCTTATTTGTGCTATGAATTACTATGCTGACAATATTTCATCCTTCATTGGAAACTAATAAAAAAATAATCATAGCCAATAACTCTAAGGAAACCTCATTGTAGTGAGAATATCTGCAAAAAGCCATCAGTCTATGGGCTTCTTCACTCCTTCTGAAGTGATACATAGAATTCAGAAAGGTTCCAAACTATTAATATATTGGAATTTGAGTGCCTTGCAGGTTATCAGGTTCTGTGTGAGATAGTCATATCATTTCTTCTTAAGGAAAATACAAGCAATCTAAGATACCGCAGACTTGGATCCCACTCACTGAAATAAAGCGAGTATCACAATAAAGTGAGTCACACAAATTTTTTGGCTTCCCAGTGCACATGAAAGTTATGTTTACACAATACTGTTGTCTATTAAGTGTGCAATGGCATTATGGCTAACAAAAACAATGCACATATTTTAAGTTTAAAATATTTTAGTTCTAAAAAAGCTAACAATCATCTGAACCTTCAGTGAGTCACAATCTTTTTGCTAGTAGAGGTTCTTACCTTGATGTTGATGGCTGCTGAATGATCAGGATAGTGGCTGCTGAAGACTGAGGTGGTTGTGACAATTTCTAATAATACAACAATGAAGTTTGCTGCATTGATGGACTCTTCCTTTCACAAAAGATTTCTCTGTAGCATGCAATGTTGTTTGATAGCATTTTACCCACAGTAGAATTTCTTTCTAAATTACAGTCAATCATCTCAAACCTTGTCATTGCTTTATTAACTAAGTTCATGGATTGTTCTAAATCTTTTGCTGTCATTTCAACAATGTTCCCAGATCTTCACCAGGAGGAGATTCATCTCAAGAAACCTCTTTCTTTGCTCATCTGTAAGAGCCAACTCCTCATGCATTCAAGTTTGATCATGAGATTGCAACAATTCAATCTCATCTTCAGGCTCCACATCTAATTCTATTTCTTTTGCTAGTTCCACAACTTCCACTGAAGTCTTGAGCCCCTCAAAGTCATCCATGAGGTTGGTATCAACTTCTTCCAAACTCCTTAAATGTTGATATTTTCGCCTCCTCCTATGAATTACAAATGTTTTTAATGGCAGCTAGAATGACGAATCTTTTCCAGAAGTTTTCAATTTACTTTGCCAAGATCCATCAGAGGATGGCCACTACAGCCTTATGGCAACTATAGCTTTATGGCCACTATAGCTTTATGAAATATATTTTTTAAATAATAAGATTTAAAAGTCAAATTGCTCCTTGATCCATTGGGCTGCAGAATAGATGCTGCATTAGCAGGCACAAAAAAACAACATTAACCTTCTTGTATATATCCATCAGAGCTGTTGGGCGACCACATATATTATCAATAAGCAGTAATATTTTGAGAGGAAATCTTTTTCTCTGAGCAGTAGGTCTTAACAATGGACTTAAAAAATTCAGTAAACCATGCTGTAAACAGGCGTGCTATCATCTAGGCTTTGCTGTTCTATTTCTAGAGCAAAGGCATGGTATATTTAGCGTAATTCTTAAGGGCCATACGATTTTCACGATGGTAAATGAGCATTGGCTTCAACTTAAAAGTCATTAGTTACATTAGCTCCTAACAAGAGAGTTATCCTGTTCTCTGAAGCTTGAAGCCAGACATGGACTTCTCTTTAGCTATGGAAGTCCTGGATGGTATCCTCTAAGCCTGTTAAGGCTACACTGAAAATCTGTTGTTTAGTGTAGCCACCTTAATCTGGATACCTTGCTACAGCTTCTACATCAGCACTTGCTACTTCACTTTGTACTTCCATGTTACACAGATGACTGCTTTTCCTAAACCTCTTGAACCAAACTCTGCTAGTTTCTAACTTTTCTTCTACAGATTCTTTATCTCTCTCAGCCTTGAGAGAATTAAAGAGAATTAGGGCCTTGCTCTGGGTTAGGCTTTGGCTTAAGGAAATGTAGTGGCTGGTTTGATCTTCTAAAACTTCCTCCACATCAGCAATAAGGATGTTTTGCTTTACTATATAATTCATGTCTTCACTGGAGTAGACATGAATTTTACCTCTACTGGAGTAGAAGGAATTTTATTTCCTTCAAGAATTTTTTCTTCGCATTCACAACTTCATTAATTGGCACAAGAGGCCTAGCTTTCCACCAGTCTCAACTTTTGACATGCCTTCCTTACTAAGCTTAATCATTTCTAGCTTTCGGTTTAAAATGAGATATGTGTGATTCTTCACTCAAACACTTAAAGGCCCTTGTAGGGTTATCAATGAGTCTAATTTCAATATTGTTGTGTCTCAGTGAATAGGGAAGCCTGGGAAGAGGAGGAGAAACAGGGGAACCATCACAACACACACAACATTTATAGATTAAGTTTGCCATCTTATATGAACATGCTTTGTGGTCTCCCAAAACAATCACAATAGTAACATCAAAGATCACCAATGACAGAGCATCTTAAGATATATAATAATAATGAAGGTTGCCCACTATCTTCACTTCTATTCAACATAGGACTGAAAGGCCTTGCCAGAATAATCAGACAAGAGAAGGGAATTAAGGATGTCCAAATGGGGGCAGAAGAGGCCAAATTCTCACTCTTTCCTGACAATATGACATTATGTCTAGGAAATCCCAAGGATTCAACCAAGAGATTCCTGGAATTGATAAATGAATTCAGTAAAGTCTCAGGATACAAATTAATGCACACAAATCAGTGGCATTCATATACACCAATAACGGTGTCAAGCTGAAACTTGAAATCAAAGATGCAACACCTTTCCCAATACCATCAAAGAAAATTAAGTATTTAGGAATATTATTTAATGAAGGAGGTGAGACCTATATAGGGAGAACTATGAAACACTGAGAAAAGAAATTAGAGAAGATATAAAAGACGGAAATCCCTACCATGCTCATGGATTGGCAGAATCAATACTGTTAAAATGTCCATACTACCTAAAGTGATCTAAAGAATTAATGCAATCCCTATCAAAATACCATCGTCATTCTTTACAGATCTAGAAAAAATAATTCTACACTGTGTCTGGAACCAGAGAAGACCTCGTATAGCTGAAGCAATCTTAAGCAAAAAGAACAAATTGGGACGCATCAGTCTGCCAGACTTCAAACTTTACTACAAGGCTATAGCAACCAAAACAGCATTGTAATAGAACAAGATCAGAGATATAGACCTTTGCAATAGGATGGAGAACTGATATATGAAACCATCCTAATACTGTCATCTAATCTTTGAAAAGGCAGACAAAAAATATACATTGGGGAAAGGAATTTCTATTCAGTAAGTGGTGCTGGGAAAACTGGATATACACATGCAGAATACTAAAACTGGATCCCCACTTCTCACTTCTCACAAAAATCAACTCACAATGGATAACAGACTTAAACCTAAGGCATGAAATCTTAAGAATTCTGGAAGAAAATGTTGGGAAGACTCTTTCAGACATTGCCTAGGGAAAGAATTGATGAAGAAGACCCAAAAGCAATCATAGCAGCAACAAAAATAAACAAATGGGACCTGATCAAGTTAAAAAAACTTCTGCACAGCCAAGGAAACTATCACTATAGTGAATAGACAACCTACAGAATGGGAGAAAATAT
>CAUYRT010107367.1:0-10162 GCA_963574885.1 Lepilemur ruficaudatus
GCAATGTGGACAAAGATAGAATGAAAACTGTGAAAAGGAAAACTATGAGAATCATGGCCACCATGATTAGGTTTCCCCAATCTCAGATACTACTGACTTTTTATGAGTATATACCATTATTGTAGAATTCATTGGCATTAATTGCATTCACAGCATTGTGCAATCATCACTATGGGCAATATTTTTCATCACACAAATAGAGACTCTGTACTCATTAAGCATTAACTTCTCACTCCTCACACCCCATAACCTCTACTTTTTTTTTTTTTTTTTTTTGAGACAGAGTCTCACTCTGTTGCCCGGGCTGGAGTGAGTGCCCTGGCGTCAGCCTAGCTCACAGCAACCTCAAACTCCTGGGCTCACGCAATCCTTCTGCCTCAGCCTCCCGAGTAGCTGGGACTACCAGCATGTGCCACCATGCCCGGCTAATTTTTTTTCTATATATTCTTAGTTGGCCAATTAATTTCTTT
Source organism: Lepilemur ruficaudatus (assembly GCA_963574885.1). NCBI lineage: Eukaryota > Metazoa > Chordata > Mammalia > Primates > Lepilemuridae > Lepilemur > Lepilemur ruficaudatus. Next base: position 471 of record CAUYRT010107367.1, read on the forward strand.
CTATTTATAGTAGAGACGAGGTCTCGCTCTTGCTCAGGTTGGTTTCGAACTCCTGACCTTGAGCGATTCACCTGCCTTGGCCTCCCAGAGTGCTAGGATTACAGGCGTAAGCCACCGCACCCGGCCTCTAATTTACTTTTGTCTCTGTGATCCTGCTTCTTCTAGATAGTTCATTAAGTGGAACCATACAATATTTCTCTTTCTGTGTCTGGCTTATTTCACTTAACATAATGTCTTCAATGTTCACTCAAATTGTAGCATTTATCAGAAAGAACTTTATTCCTTTTCATGGCTGAATAATATTCCATTGTATGTATACATCACATTTTGTTTATCCATTCATCTATTGAGTAGCACTAAGTTTTCACGTTTTTGCTACTTTGAATAATGCTGCTAAACAGTGAAGTATAAATATCTGTTTGACTCCCTATTTTCATTTCTTTCAGGTAGGAGTTGAACTAGAAGAGAGTCATATGGCAATTCTACGTTTAACTTTTTGAGGAACTGCCAATCTGTCTTCCGCAGCAGCTGAACAACTTTTCATTGCCACCATAAGGGTTCTAACTTCTCCACATCCTCACCAACATTTATTTTCCATTTTTAATAAAATATAATAGCCATCCTAATGGATGTGAAGGCGTATGTCCTTGCAGTCTGGATTTGCATTTTTCTAATAACTAAGGCTGTCAAACATCTTTTAATATGCTTTTTGGCCATTTGTATATCTTCTTTGGAAAAATGTCTATTCAAATAGAGTTATCTTTTTGTTGCTGGCTTGTAAGAATTCTTTAATATTTTGAATATTAAACTCTTATCAGATCTGTAATTAATAAACATTGTCTCCCATTCTGAAGGTTGTCTTTCCACTCTTTTGACAGTGTCCTTAGATATACAATAGGTTTTTTTGGGTTTTTTTTCCTTTCTTTCTCTCAGAAACTATAATGATTAAGGCTCAATTCCAGGTAAGATAGACATACTGGTGATAAGAATAACACGGCCTCTTTGAGGTGGATGTTGACTGTAGTCCCAAGATGTACAAGAGTTTTTAAGAAGTTCAATTCATTTATTTTTTCTTTTTTGTTTCCAGTGCTTTTGTTGTTATATATAAGAAATCACTGCCAAATCCAACATGAGGCAGATTTGTCTCTATATTTTCTTCTAAGAGTTTTATACGTTTAACTCTTAAGTTTAGACTTTTGATGCATTTTGAGTTAATTCTTATGTATGGTGTAAGGTAAGGGTTCAACTTCATTCTTTTGCATGTAGATATTTAATTTTTCCAATAGCATTTGTTGAAAAGACTGTCCTTGTAAATGTGAAAAGGAACCAATTTAAGCATAATCTGATGTGTTAATTGTTTTTGCATGACAAGAGACAGTTACAAAGAAGAAAACAAGAAAATCAAACAAACATTTGACCAATTAATCAGTATTTACTGACATTCCTATACTATGTGCAAAACTTAATGCTTATTGCTGGGAGGGCAATACATTTAAGGTACAGTTTGTATTTTTTAAGATCCTAATTTTTATATGGGGAAGAAAGCCATTATACTAGCCAAATTAACTAAGGCACATATGAAGTCAGGACTAATAAGTACTACAGACAATACACATTATGGAAATTTGAGGAGGCAGTTTTCACTACCAACTGGGATGATGTTTTCTTTGCTGGCATTAGTGTTAATCCAGCTACATCAGTTTTTTTTTTTTTTTTTTTTTATTCAGGGGCTCATTCTGCTGCCCTGGCTACAGTGCAGTGGTGTCATCATAGCTCACTGCTACCTTAAACTCCTGGGCTGAAGCCATCCTCTTGCCTCAGCCCCCCAAGTAGCTGGGGCTACAAGCCCATGCCACAAAATCCAACTAATTTTTTTCTATTTTTAGTAGAGATTTGGGGGGACCGGGGAGGGGTGCGTGGCTCGATTTTTCTCAGGCTGGTCTCGAAACTTCTGACCTCAAGTAATCCTCCTGCCTCAGCCTCCCAGAGTGCTAGAATTACAGGCAAGAGCCACTACACCTGGCCCACAATTCTTGAAATAATAATATTAAGGAAAGTAGAAAACTGAATTTACATATACAATCCCTTTTCTAACATGTTCCAAGTATCTTCTGTTATTGTAATAATTTTTTTCTTTTTAATGGGGGGAGGGAAATTACTCAAGCTGTCTTGTTACTTCCTGTGCTTAATTAAGTCTCTAATAATAATTTTTCATCAAAAGATTAATGTTGTCAAATTTATAAAACATATGCAACTAGTATAATGAATCTGTGTTTCCAGTGTTTATAAAACAGCAACAGGAAACATGACAATTTTTCCTGTCTTTCATAGTCAACAAATTGAACATATGGCATTTCCTTTATAATTCCTTTTTTTTTAAGACAGGGTCTCACTCTGTTGCCCTGGTTAGAGGGCAGTGATGTCATCATGGTTCACTGCAACCTCAAACTTCTGGGCTCAAGCCATCCTCCTGCCTTAGCCACCTCAGTAGCTGGGACTACAGGCACACATCATGCCCAGCTAATTTTTCTATTTTTTGTAGAGACAGGGTCTCGCTCCTGCTCCAGCTCCTTTATAATTCTTTAAAGCAAAACGTGATTGCTAACACTTAATTATGTTTAAAAATTGTACCTCTTCTGTGGGTATGGTATTCATGTACATTTTAATGAGTTAAGGTTTTTATTATTTTAGACTTAGGAAGGTGATCACAAGAGTTAAGATTTTTAAGTGCTCTGTTCCACAATCTCTAATTTCCTTAAAAATTACTAGGGGGAAAAAAGTCACAGGAATATAACAAACCCAAATGATGAATTAAAAAATAATTCAAATGATAACAGAAGTTTTTAACAAAGAAATTTTTCCTCAATGATGGACCCCTGAATGAATTTAAGCACATAGCAAGAAAAAAAAAAGCAGCTGGGTGCGGTGGCTCCCACCTGTAATCCTAGCACTCTGGGAGGCTGGAGGCAGAGGCAGGAGGATAGCTTAAGCTCAGGAGTTCGAGACCAGCCTGAGCAAAAGCAAGACCCTGTCTCAATAACAAAATAGAAAAATTAGCCAGGTGTCATGGTGAGCTCCTGTAGTCCCAGCTACTTGGCAGCCTGAGGCAAGAGGTTAGCTTGAGCCCTGGAGTTGGAGGTTGCGGTGACCTACAATGATGCCACTGTACTCTACCCAGGGCGACAGAGTGAGATTCTGTCTCAAAAAAAAAAAAAAGAAAGAAAGAAAAAAAAGCTTTGTGTGTGTATTTAAATACATTTGCCATTAAAGATGTTATCCAAGAAATGTCTGACTTTACTTCATAGCAACTCTGAAAATGAAATGAGTCTTCTAAGAACACACACAGTATTTTAATCTAGAAGTGAGACATATAACATTTACCAATGTAATATTTACAGATAATCACTTGCTAAGTGTTTATCAGGAATATAAACACTGGAACAAATTTTACAAAGTAGTATACAGTTGACCCTTGGACAACATAGGTTTGAACCACGTGGATATAAGTTACGCCAACCGTACGTGTCTATTCTGCCTCTCCTTCTACATCCTCCACTTCTGCCTCTGACACCCCTGAGACAGTAAGTCTAAACCCTTCTCTTTTTCCTCCTCCTCAGCCAACTCAATGTGCAAACAGCAAGGATGAAGACCCTTATGATGATCCACTTCCCCTTAGTGAATAATAAATATATTTTCTCTTCCTTATGATTTTAACATTTTCTTTTCTCTAGCTTACAATAAGTAAGAATATAGTATATAATACATATAACATATTAATACAAAATATGTGTTAATTGACTGTTTATGCTATCAGTAAGGCTTCTGGTCAACAGTAGGCTATTAACAGTTAAGTTTTGGGGGAATCAAGAGTTACATGAATTTTTGACTACATAGAGAGTCAGCATGTCTCAACTCCCCCATTGTTCATGGGTTAACTGTAGTTCCATCATCTATGCTCTTTTTCCCTGCCGTTGTCTATTTGGCTTTGTCACTTCTCTTCTGAATGACATTCACAAATAGGAGAAACCCTAGAAGATTTCTTCTGCCTTGGAAGTAGATAGCTGGTGACTTCATGAATCATTTACTGACTAAGTATATGTTTGGATTCCACTTCAATAAGGTACAACATAGTATCAAGATGGTGAGGTTAGTTTTAGACAAATATGAAAATGCACATCTTACCCACATGCAGGCTTCAATCCTAACTTTTGAGATTATACTCCATAAAGAAATGGCTCCTTCAATGCCCTCTTCATCTGGACAAATAATCTGATCAGGATAGGGTGGTTCAGGGAAATTAACTGAATTGCATTCATAAGCAGCAAGTGTAACTGAGGCTATATGTGGACCCTATAAAACAAATAAGAAATCTCTGATGAGAAAATTACTAAAAAAGGAATTATCAATATATAAATTATTTTACTAGTATATGAATCACTATGTAAGAAAAAGCTTCTCAGGAACAAAATTCTGTCTAAATAAATCATTTCAAAATGCAATTAGCAATTTGAGAAAACAATTCTCTCCCAATTCTCTCTTTCTGGTTGAGTTTTTTAAATATTCAGATTTATTGAGTTATAAATAGTAAGAATCACTCTTTTTAGGTCTACATTTCAATGAATTTGACAAATATATTCAGCCACATAACAACAACTATTTCAGATATAGAACATTTTCATCACTGTGAAAAGATCCCTTGTGCTCCTTTGTAGTTAATCCCCTCCCCCAAATCCTAATCCCTGGCCAACCACTGATCTGGTTTTATTTTATTTATCCGTATTTCTAATTTGGTAGAATGTTATCCTCTGTGATAAAAACTTCCTGAACCCCTGCTCTTTTAGGCACAATTTGAGACTATCACTTTTTGTTGTAAAAACAGTTGAGTTGGTGAAATAACTACCTCATTTAACCTTCCCAGTGAAATCCTAAAACAAAACTAAAACTGTGAAAACAGTATCAGTGAGTTTTTCTTTTAAAGTAATTTTTTCTATGGAAATTTTTTGCTGCTTTGTCCTTTTACTTTGAAATATTACCAATTAACAAAAATCACATAAATTAAAATGTATTAATTTGTAGATGTGTGATAATTTTTAGATGTTTAGTCTTAAACACAATGGTTCCCAAAAGCACAAGATGGCGTGTCTGCATAGAGTCAACTAGGGAGTTGGTTAAAACATAAATTCCTGAGTCCCTTGATAGATGCCCTCTATCATATAGCGATCAGCTGTTAGGAAGAAAAATACGTTATTAGCCGAATAAAATTACTTACACACACGAGATTTTGTTACTAACCATATTGTGTGAATCTGACCTTTCTGAATCTCAAAGTTTCTATTAAAAATTTCTCCACTGATTTTCATAAATGAGTCAGTCCCCTCAAAAAGTAAGTAGTGTCTATGTACAAAAGAATCTCTTAAGATCACATGGTAAAAGAATTTGTGGTTCAAAGTACATAAGATGTAATGTTGAAAATAAAACACTAAAGAAATCCTATTTACTATAAAGATAACAAAATGTTTTGTTTCATTTTAATATAAAAAAGTTGTCCATAAATCTAAGCTATGTTTATTCCTAAATAGGCAATTTCTGCTAAAATAAAATCCAAAAAATAAAGTTCTACACTTAGCACTGAATCAGTTAATTATTAGGTTTTCTCTGGACCAAAAACAGCCATGTGAATTTTTAGTCTTTGTTCCTCTTTTTCTTGGGCTTTAATTTGGAAATGCATAAATATTAATATCTGAGTTTAAAATAATTACAGAAGATTTTTAAAAGAATGCTTTTGATTATTTAAGTTTCTGAAAAACTTTGATTAACCATGAAATCTATAAGTGTTTCTTCGAATAGTATATACATAAAAGAGATTTCATAGTTGAGGGAAAAAGAATTATTTTGTGATCCTACGAAAAAAAAAAAAAACCTGAGCTTAAAGCTTATGGTATTCAGAATAACTTCCATAATTAGTGAAATATTTCTCCTCACATATTACAGCTATCAGATGCAATTAATAAAAAAAGTAATTTCTACCTTTACTGTCAGAAAACACAAGAGAGACATATGAATACCAAGAAAAAGAAGAAAAAGTTAAGAGTTTGTCTGTGCTGTCCCCGTGTAACTGTCCTCTTTGGCTATAGGTACAGGCTACAGCTGAACTCCAAAAATAAATTTTAAGTGAATAAAAATGGAACTGCTCTAGGTGCTAAAATAACACGATTTCTGGGATATGCAGGAAGGAAAAAACTATACTTCCATCTTCCAACTATACTTCTTTACTCTAAAGAAATCTGTTCATTCACTCAACTAAACTGATATATATTTTCCATAACCACACTAATAAGTCATGATTACTCAGCCTTTGAGGAAGATGTGGTGGTTCCCATACAAAATGAACACTAACAACTCAGTTTCTTGTCCTTTGTTCGTTGTCAAGACCCTGTTTAGCAGCCTATACCTTGACATTTTAGTTTAAACTACATTAACTGATAGGAAACCTCACAAGTTCTTTTCAACATGGTAGCTTAATGGTTCTTAAACTTAACCAATCTGAATGAAATAATTACAAGTTTATAAGAAAACTCCAAAGAAAAAACTAAAAAAAATTTTTGATTATAAGTTCTAAAAGTTACACATAATTCAATCTTTTAAGTGTATTAAGTACAAGTGTATTATTAAGTGTATTAAGTACAAGTCCTACTAAAATGTGTCAAATAAGAAAGTCACATTTTAACAGTATTAAACAGAGAAATAAGTAGACAAAGACACACACAGCTATATTATAAACAGAAAAGGCTAACTGGATAGAACCACCATAAAATATAAAATTAACACATGTACTGAGAAACAGGTTCCAACTCTCATGGGATCCTGCCTAGGGATCCTGGCCTGTGGCTGAAGGTTTTCTGCCTGAGAGCATGATGAAGTAATTGATACCAGACTTTCACTCCTACAGCAAACAACTAGAAAACTGGACAAAATATAAGGAACAATTATTTTCAGACATTGTACCACAGGCAGGCTTCTGATTACTGAGAGAAGGGATACAAATGAGGAAACCATACAATAACTCCGGCTTTTTGTCTGCAGACACATTCTATGTCTGCCAAAATTTGGTGGGAGGAAGAGCCCAAGCAAAACATGGAGTTCCTGCTGAGTTGAGAAGGAGATCAGGGTCAGGGAGGCTGAGGCAGTTGGAATCTGTGGGGCAGAATACCACAAAAAGGGAACTACAAGAGAGAAAAAACTCTGGAAATCTCCAGTCTGTCTGCTTGAGACTCTGACATACAAAGCTGCACTGCAAAATGCTACGCTGAGACTACATCAGGCCATGCAAAAAACTACTAAATTACTGGAGAACTGTAAGCTAAACAATTCCCAGAGTTCATACAGGACTGGGAAACAGTTGTGATTAACCAGCTAGAGAGAAGAAACTCAACCATTCACACCCAGAAAGGTCACGCCTTAGTAGAACTAAATTAGCCCTGCAGTGAAAGCTATTCTAGATTGGCCTTAACAGGGTTTAAAATAAGCCTTAAAAAGATCAAGCTGTGGCTGGGCACGGTGGCTCATGCCTGTAATCCTAGCACTTTGGGAGGCCGAGGCAAGAGGATAGCTTGAGGTCAGGAGTTCGAGACCAGCCTGAGCAAGTGCAAGAGCAAGACCCTGTCTCTACAAAAACATAGAAAAATTAGCGGGGTGTGATGATGTACTCCTGTAGTCCCAGCTACTTGAGAGGCTGAGGCTGAGGAGGATGGCTTGAGCCCAGGAGTTTGAGGTTACAGTGAGCTATGATGATGCCACTGCAACCTAGCCTGAGTGACAGAGTGTGACCCTGTCTCAAAAAAAAAAAAAAAAAAAAAGAAAGAAAAAGAAAAAGATTAAGCCGATCCACAGGTAACTTAACTGCCTACCAAAACAAAACAAAGATTAAAAATATCAATACTCTATCAAGGAGGATAACAAAATCCACACGAGGAACAATTTAACACCGTATGTCCAGCATTCAATAAAAAATTACTAAACATGTGAAATAGGAAAATAGGATTCATAACCAGAAGAAATACTGGTCAACAGAAACAGACCTAGAAATGTCAGAGATATTGGAATTAGGAGACAAGGACATTAAAACAGTGATTATAAATATGTCGAAGAATTTAAAGCAGGAGGTGGCAAACTTCAGCCTGTAAGGCCAAATCCAAGTCTACCACCTGTTTTGTAAATAAAGTTTGAAAGAATACATTTATTTACATATTGACTCTGGCTGTTTTTGTGCTACAATAGTGAAACTCAGTAGCCGTAACAGAGACCCAATGGCCTACAAAGCCTTAAAATATTTACTAACTGGCCCTTTATAGAAAGAGTTTGCTGATTTCTGACTTAAAGGAAAACATAAATACAATAAAAAAAGAATTGGAAAGTATTAAAAAAAATCCAAATGGAGCTTCTAGTGCTGAAAATAAAATATCTACGTAGAAAATTCATCAGATGGATTATCAGCAGATTAGACATTCCAGAAGACAACATTAGAGAACTTGAAGATGGGTCAATAGAAAGCATTGAAATTAAAGCTCACAGAAAGAAAAGCCTGAAAAAGAAATAAATCTCAGTGACCTGGAGGACAATACCAATTAGTCTAATATAAATGTAACTGAAATCACAAGGGGGAAGGGATGTGCAGAAAAATACTAGAAGAAATAATGGCCAGATATTTTTCAGATTTGATGAAAAAATATCAGCTCACAGATCTAAGAAACTGAGCAAACCCCCATCAGGATCAACAGAAAGAAAATAAAACGTATAATCAAATTGCTACAAATCATCACAATCACATCATAATCTCATTGCTGTAACTCCATAAGGAGGAAAATCTTAAAAACAATCAGAGGGGATAAAAATAACATACTATCTACAGGGAAAAATAGATAAGCCTTTTCATCAGAAATAATGCAAACCAAGAGACAATAGAATTACTTCTCTAAGGTGCTGAAAGAAAAAAACCAACAAACCTATGAATCTAGTACCCAGGGAATATATATTTCAAAAATAAAGATGAAATAAAATTTTCAGATAATAAAAGCCAAAAAATTTGTTCCAGCAGATATGTACCATAATAAATGCTAAAATAAGTTTTCAGATGGAAGAAAGTGATACCAGATGGAAACCTGAATCTACATAAAGGAGTGACAAACACTGGAAATACAGAAGACTTTTCACTCTCACTTTAACCTCTTTAAAAGATAACTAGGCGGCTCACGCCTGTAATCCTAGCACTCCGGGAGGCCAAGGCGGGCAGATAGCTCAAGGTCAGGAGTTCGAAACCAGCCTGAGCAAGAGCAAGACCCCGTCTCTACTAAAAATAGAAAAGAAATTAATTGGCCAATTAAAAATATATAGAAAAAAATTAGCTGGGCATGGTGGCACATGTCTGTAGTCCCAGCTACTCGGGAGCCTGAGGCAGGAGGATCGCTTGAGCCCAGGAGTTTGGGGTTGCTGTGAGCTAGGCTGATGCCACTGCACTCTAGCCCGGGCAACAAAGTGAGACTCTGTCTCAAATTAAAAAAAAAAAAAAAAGATAACTAGGCTGGGTGTGTGGTGGCTCACCCCTGTAATCCTAGTGTGAGGATTACTCTGGGAGGCCAAGATGGGAGGACTGCTTGAAGCCAAGAGTTCAAGACCAGCCTGAGCAAGAGTGAGAC